>VZTL01008594.1:0-10613 GCA_013400535.1 Scopus umbretta
TTAAACCACAACACCCACTGAAATCTTCATTTCTCTTTTCCCTTCTCTCTTTACGCTATTGCCAGAGGAGTGCAGCTATGCTGGGAGAAAGAACCCATAAGGTTTTCTTACTCTGGCCAATATCTCTAGGATGAATTGTGCCAAATTTGCAGAAGATATCTGTGGCTCAGAGGGACTTCAGCAAGATCTACTCTGAGAGATTTCCACTTAGAAGAATACTGCCCAAGAGGGCAAGGTATTTACACTTCAGGAAATCAACAGTTCAGAGGGCAAAATAAGGTAGCACTGCAAATCCTTCTTTAATATAAATGAGGAAAGCCTGCCCCTCATTATGACACTTCACATGGCTGCCATTGTTATGCAGTTCCTTAGGTAGAATTTAGGCAGACTCTAGGTGTTTGAAGTCCGAATTTGGATTCTTAGTAATACCAACTTCTTAAAACTCTCCTGAAGTCCTGAATTTTAGGGATTATAATTTCAACATCTAAATTTCCTTGTTGTGGACATGTGGTAGAACCCCAGTGTTGAAATAACAGTCCATTGCCCTCAGCATGCCAAGCCTTGTGGAATGAGCAAAGGGAGGACTCAATCACCAAGCCACCACCTTGGCTGAGTGAGAGGCTCAGCTGTGCCCTGTGGTGTGTCCATTGGAGCAGGCTGGAATCAGCTGTGTCTGGCATGGGACAGAGCTCACAGAGGCTGTCCTGCAGCTCCCTGCCAGCGCCTGGGCACCTGAGTCTAGGTTAGTGCTTTTTTTTGCAACTTATTTGTACTTAAATCAATGTGTTAAATTTATATCCCTAAACTCATGTTCTTGTACAAAACTTAAAGCTGGGCTTAAAGTTTTTGTAAAAATAGGAATCTGATGGGTTGTGAGGTGGTTAATTAGTGAATTATTTATGAATAGCTTGTTTATGATTGTTTGCCGTATTTATATGAATGTACACATATAGAAGAAATAACTCCCAATATTCCCAAGGTACACTTGTTTGTTACCCTGAAGTTCTCAACATATTAAATTTTAAGATATGAACGATTTTTAATTTTGTGTTTTAAAACTTACACAAATTAAATGTAATACTTCATAAGTTTTAAAACATATTGTTACTATTCCAACTTGTACCTGAAGTTGGTATTGCTAGCTTTATCTTGTGAAAGGGGACTTCTTTTGTATGGAGAGAGCCAGAGAAATAGTATCAGTCAAATATAAACCATAAATATACTTAATTATCAGAGATTTGTTTTGCTTAACCTGGTACATCTACCCAGAGTGCCCAAAAGAGTTTTGGAATTGGCACTGGTGTGGGGCGAGTGGCAGTATGCCCACAGTGCTCCACGTGGGAGGAACAAAGTGGCTCCCAGTGATCTGAGCATGAAATCTGTGGTGGAGGACACTGCCATGCAGCTCACACCATGTCATCCCTCTTCTCTTATTGTTCAGTCCTGTGCTGCTTGGAGAATGGCAGTCTGAGCTGGTCATCTTTCAGCAGTACCTTCACATTTAGTTCTTTCTCTCACTGCTTCTTCATACCTTCTTCCAGGTTCTTGTCTGTGGCTTCCTCCACTCTCCAAATGTTCACTTCATTGTCCTGTTTTTCCATAACTGATTGCTCAACAGAAATGCAGGTGAATATAGAAAATGTTCTTTTCAAATCCTGAAAATATCCGCACCTAAACTGATACTTCTCACCTCCAGCTTAATCCATGTCATTTTCTCTTGTTCCACACTGCCTGATCTCCACAAGGATTTTAGTAAGTAGTTACTTCCTTTAGGACTATTTGTATAAGAAGTGACTTATCATTACTTGTGATATCATTAGCTTTTTTTCAGGTCACTGAGATAGGTGTCTTCCTGCCTTGCAAACTGCAGGTGCTGTTGAATATATATTTTTTTTTTAAATGCACTTGTATAAAAAGGGAGTATTTCATTACTAATGTAAGGTGTAGCAACACCTATGTGGTTATGTTTCTTGAGGCTTCTAATCTGATATAATGTCTTAATTCATTATCACCCATTCATCCAGAAGTGGTTCTGTGATGCAAAACCACCACCACTTCTTCAGTTATGCAGTACAATTACCCATTATTCTATCATTTTTCTGTATAACTGAAAAGCTGATGTGATTTTACAATTCTGGATTGGTTGTTTCCCTTGTAAGCTCTTTTTGGTTTTCAGAGTCATATTAATCATTTTATCCTTGCCTGTGATAAATAAATGCATATTTAATCTTCATGTATAAGTAATGTGCTCTTCTGAATGTGCCAAACAAAATGTGATGCATGGTAGGGCCATTTTCAGTCTCTCCTTTAGATTTCCTTGTGATGCTAGTAGACAGAAGGAGAATTGAGTCTTGGTCTCTAGGGATGTGTTTCCATTGTAATGGAATTAATAGAGCTGATAAAATGAATAATTCATGATGCAATATCTCTTGAAAAAGCTTTTCGAAAAAGTCCAGTACAGACCAGCTAACTTCTGGTTAGGAAATGGCAGTCACTGCCCCAATTTCTTTTTCTTTTTTTTTTTTTCCTTCCAGTTAACTGCTGTTATTAATCATATAATGATGAATAATAGCTGTCCTTCTATGTCCTCCCATCTAACAAAACATAACTAAGGAGGGATTTTGGAGTCAAAACAAACAAACAAAAGAAGACACATAAGAAAAATTTTTCATATAGAAAAACACATTATGTTTCCAATTGAACAAAGGGATTTAACTTTTTCCAGCAAGCTGAAATATGCCTACATGTTTTTCCTGTACTCAGCACCTATGTGGTATACTCTAGGAACTTCTCATTTGAAGACCATTAGTAGTAGTACCTCCATGCTTTTTAACCATTCCACCTGTATCTACGCCCAGCACTTTAAGTATAATCGGCTTCTCCATGACTCAGACATGTTTCAAACAGAAGATTAATTACCAGTGCACTTGGGCTCCCCAGGGTTGCAATTTCCATGTGCTTCTGGGTAGATGACAAACACTATTCGTTTCTTAGAAAATTTGTAGCTCCCATAGAACCAAGAAAATTCACCATGGAGAGTGAGGCAAAGGCAAGTCATTGCTTGTTTCTTAAGGTTAAAATGCATCTCCCTACCTCAGTTCAGCAACGTTTATTACTTAATATTATCTACTAACATAGCATTCTCCTTCTGGACAATTGTTGAATCAGTCAGAGAAAACACAAAATAAGCAAGGCTGTGCCTTGGTCACACAGGAGTTGGACATCAAACTGTCATGAGCAGGATGGAGCACGTCCCAGAATTACAATCCACATTTAAAAAAACTTTATATTATGATAATTGTATTGCTGATTTTACTTTGACTTCCTATGGTAGTCTACTGGTCATCAATCAAGGGGAAAGTCAATTGCCAGTTACCATTATAGATTAAATGATATTAAAAGAGATAGTCTTGGTTTTAAGTTGGCTTAATTTCAAAATCTTTTGAAGACAACAGAACTTCAGAGATACTGAAAAAACTATTTAAATTATACAGCATTTTAGATTAAATGCATTAGATACATTAAATTATTCTGAGCTGCGTGCATTTAGGTAATGTCTGAATTGGAGGACTACACAATTCTGGACCACTTCATCTGATTAGGAAAATTTACTTTATACAAAGTAGAGCTAATGAGAGATGTGAAGGTGGAGTTATATCTCCCTTAAGCCATCTGGTCAATCTACATGTGTTCTTAACATTTGCTGTTCTGTTAGTTTACCAAAAAGAAAGTTAAAAGGGTAATTTAGTAGAGTTATCAGTAATTGAAAAGATTTCTAATAGAACAGGACACTTGATTTACCCAGACCAAAGAAGTACAAAGTTCAGTGGCTAAAATTCAAACCTATATAAATTAAGACAGGAAAAAGGACATACATTATTAACAATGAAGATAAGTAACTACTGGAAGAATTTGTAGGGACATGGTGATCACTTCTAGTCTTTAAACTAGGTTTATAATCTTTTCTACAATAAATGCCCTAGCTTATGATTATTCATTAGTCACTAAAAAAGCTGAAGTTGTGACAGGTTTGTTCCATATAGAATTTACACAATTTTATTAAAAATATGCAAATTCAAATATTTTGAAATATTAGTTGTGAGAAATAAAGCTGTTTATAACTAAGAACGGGCAGAAGTGGTGCAAAGTATTTTATCAAAATCAAAAATATGTTTAGTACCAGTAATCCTAATATGCAGCTTTCTACCTCTCCTCCTGTGTTCAACAGAGAGTAGATATCTAGATTTGCTTCATTACCCTCCTGCTGTACATCTCCGTGTAGTCACAGCTGGGACCAAGTTCCTGCAAGCCTGATAATCAGGAAGTTGTTCCCTCTGCCCACTCTTGCAGGCAAGCTTGATCTAATTTAGCTATGCTTTTGCTGACAGTCACATGGGTTCTTAAGCATGATGGAGATGAGTCAGTTAATTAAAATGAATTTAGCACAGGTACAATCACACCGGTACTTCTGCTGGTTTGCATGTTATTTCTGTATCTCTCCTGACACACAGTGACCAAAAAAGAGGATACAAGATGGCATGGGTTTCTTTTTATTTTTTTCCCCTAGCAGTTAGGTAACCATTAAAAAGTGTAGAACTGTTGATATAAACCATGTGGAAAAATGAAGAGAAGAATTAATGTATTTTAACTGCTGTATTATACCACCAGTGATATTGAACATTTTCTTCCCTTGTGTATGTCTGAGGCACTATGATGATCATATCTGTATCCTTTAAATGTAATTTTATAACTATTTAGAAACAGCATATAGTAAACTTTCAGCAAAATAAAGTTCTTCAGTCCTTAATAGTTTACATTGCTGGTTTTTAAGAAGGATGCTTCCAGTTGAAGACTTTTGATGTTAACGTTATTGCTCCATTGATAACAGTGATAGCACATAAACAAACACTGGCAGAATTAAGGCATAAAGCTTAAAATTGACGTTAAGGTCTCAGTTCTGTATGTGCTAAGAAAAATTCTCAATGGTGTTTGTTCAAATCTTTACTGTTTTCAAGCGCATAAAAACTCATGAACAGTATGGAAAAGTTTAGCTCATCAAAAGCTATTTTTTAAAGCTGTATCAGCACTGTGATGCAAACTAATTGCATTTCTGTGGAAGTACCACAGTAGAATTATTTAATTTCAAAATTACTTTCTATTTACTTTTTTTTAATTTCATTTAATTGTAAACTTGTTTGAAGGTCCTTATTAGGTAGTAAGCTTTTTGGAGTTGGGACAGTGGTCAAATATGCTGTATCTATTCTTAACTTTTACAATGCTCATCATTAAGTGGCATCATTTGGTCATCTTCAAATAATAATGTAGTACAATGGCATTGCTATTTAAGGAACTTTGTTCTGTAAAACTTACACTGGTAGGAAAAAAAGGGATGTGCAGCTTACGATGTAAATCATTATTAAAATGATATTGCAGGTGCAGACATAAAATGCCCATAAAATCTTATGATTATACAATATTTAGCATGGTAGGATGACCTGCAGCTCTGTTATTTAACCTGTTTTTAAAGGTCTCCTAGCAATGAGGAGTTTACCTTAGACTTCTAATGGACGCATTTGGTATCATCCATTTGAAAGTTTTCCTTTCAAAGTAACGTTCAACCTGAATCTCTCTTGATACTTTCACAGTCCATACTTCTTGTCCTATCTTCTACAGGCTTGGATAAAAGACTATTCTTTTTCTCTTTTCATCAGTTGTTAAAGTATTTTAATATTGTTTGTCATCATCCTCTTCTGAAGAGTAAGGAATCAAAATTTTCTTAACATTTCTAGGTAGGTTTCCATAATTTGAATGAATATTCTGAGTCACAAACTATCTTCACACCTCTTGTGATGCTTGCCAAAGAGCTTGTGCCTGTCAAAGAAGAATTCTTTTCAGCGTTGTGTTATCTGTCTTTAAACCAGTTCTTGCAACTTGGTGGAAGACGTGTACTCCAGCTCTGAATCCTTTTTTTAGTAATAGCCATTATAACTCATGATGCATTGCTGTTGTAGGAACAGCATAGCTGGTGTTTCTCAAATAACTTTGGGACAAGAATAATTATGTGACTTTTAAAACAAAGGGTAAATCTAGTTTATTCTTTCAGAGTAAACATTTGATTAAACATTTTGTAAACTGAGGTACAAAAAGCAGCAACATGTATTGTCAGTAGTGCCCTGAAGCTCATCTCTCTCACCAGGTGTTACTGGAGAATCTCAACAGTTGTTGCTGCCCTCATATTGAGTGTCTTACAGACATGCTCCCTAGAGAGCAAAGCCTGAGACACTGCCTCTGCTCTGCATGTAGACTTTCATTTATACTCTTGAGATACCTGGTAAGTATAGCAGCAATTTTTTTGCTGGGTCATTCCATCATTCTTATGAAAAAACATGGTTTCATCCAAATATATTGTATATCAGGTTTCTGAGCAAACCGAACATGAAAAGAAATACTGGTCTTTAGGACAGGCTTATAGAATGCTCATTGTAAGAGTTATATGGTAATAGTATAGTATGAAAAAGACATTTAAAAGCTCAGATTTGCTTTTTAGTCTTCAGAATTCTGGTTCATTTAACACTAATAAATAGAAATGGGAAGTGAGAGATTTTCTCTTATCCTTAGGGGCTGGATGAGTCTCTCCACCCTAGCTGTGCATATTGCTGCCCAGTCTCTCTAGGTCAGATAGCTCCTTCTTGCAAATTAAAATATTTCATAAACAATTTATCTCAGGAAAGAATGACACCTGTCTTAATAACACTACAAACATATGTTGGTGACTCACATTCACAGGAACTAAGCAAAGCATTGAGATGTAACAAACAATTACTTTGGGAATCACATTACCTCCCCACCATGTTGTCGTAGGAACATGCAGTTATATTTGCCAGATTGCAAGCATGTCTTAATTTTGTTCATAATGGTTCTTGTCCAGTGTTTAGCCAAAACCTGACTTTCTGTAAGTACAGTAATGCTATTTACTTCTATTATAATGCATGGGTTTAGAAACTCCAGCATAGTGCCCTAATGTGCTGCATATCTCCAGAGATCCGGTTGTCTTGGACTTTGGCTGTTGATTCAGCAAAGATCACCTTTCACTACCCTTTCTCCTCATGACACAGCTGTGTCAGTTGTCATCTCTCCTCAAATGACATAAGTGAATCTCCTCATAGGGGATGTGAGATAGAGGATTATCTATCACCTTTCAAGGCAGAGCTAGAGTAAAAGCTGCAGGCTCAGTACCAAGTGAAGAACAGTAGATGAGGTAGCAGTGACAGCTATGATTTGGGCTTGTGAGAAATGCCACTGAGGAGTACAAAAAACATTGGCAGCTTGTGAGACTCTCTGCAGGAGTCCGCCACTTCCCTGTAACACTGCAGGAGATGATGTCAGTCAAGCTATCTGAAAATTTTATCCTCTTAGATCTTGAACATTGCCAAAGCTGGATTTTTTTAGTGAGAGGGCAGGACCTGAAGTGATGACAATCATACCTGGCAGGGTGTCCTAGCTTGGACCGAGCAGCTTCTATGGGCATGGGAGAATTAAGCTTTTCTGTCTGAAACCAGCAAGCCAATCAAATCTGGTAGGTTTAAACTTAGGCTTTAAATTCATATATAAGTTGCCAGATGCCCTATCCAAGATTAGAGTTCTCTTTGGTCTAGGTATATAAACACCCATCATCTGCTTTTTTGGCACTAATGAACAAGTCTTTAGTAATTATTATTTTTTTTTTTCTGTAAGTTCATTGTTTGTCTTTTTCCCTGGAGATCACAGAAGTACAAGATATTTCCCTTGAGGAATCACACTGAAATATTTAAGAAGCTTTACTTCCTGCCCCCAGAAACTTGTGCTACTGTACGAACATTTCCCATTGTACTGTTGCTTCAGGGTTTTAGACGGGTTTTTTTAAGAATACATTTTGTGGCTATTACTCATTCTCTGTTTCTGAGTTAGAGGCAGCCTAAAAGATACTAGTTTTTTAAAGCTTTTTTTTTTAGCTTTTGTTGATATGCAAGGGAATACACAAGTAAGTGCTATGAAAATAATGACTGGGTTCATAATTTGTACTAATGATTGAGTATGATCAGATACATTTGCCTGAAGAACAGTTGACTCTTCTTCTGGAGACAATCAGATTAAAAAATATCTGGACGTTTGTTTAAGAGACCAAGACAGAGTCAGGCAACCGTTTCTGTATAACAAAGGTTTTAAGTTTTACATTTGCTTATCTCTTCCTCTTCTGCAATTCTTAGACTTCCTCACTGAATCCTGTAGTAGGACATACCTAAGACAGCAAAAAGAAATAGGTAAGGTGATGACTCAATTTTCCACTTAATGTTTTCTAAAGCTCCCAGTCTCACAAGCATGTGCAGTCATCTTCAAATTGCCCTTGCCAGCCTGCAAGCACAGATCATGGTAAATGTAATGATTTTATTCTAAATGATTACTTTAAAATCAGGTCTTCTGAATGTGTGTGCAAACTGATATATGACACAATTCTTTACAAGTCAGATAAATAAGTAACTAACATTCCCATAATTAAATTTTACATTTTGAACCCTGGTCTTTCCTTAGGGGGTCTTGTTGTCTTGTGACTCTTCTGAAGTGTTTTCTTAACAAAATATCTGTTTTATTGACCCCATACTTTTCTTCAGTCTTATTCTAGCCCTACAATCCTTACTCAGGCACACTCCAATGACCTCTAAAGCACATTGTTTTTTCCATGAAAGAAGTGTTGCTTCCATGATATCTATATGAGGAAAATGAGATGTTTTTCTACAACCTGGACTAGTCTAATGAAATACCTAAACATCTTTCATTTAACTTCAATAACAGTTCAGTTTTAATTAGCATCCTGGCCACCATGAATCATGGAAAATATTCATGGGATAGTAGTGTTCTCTCTTAGGGTCCAAGCTATAGAGCCACATTATTTATTTGTCAAAGAAGAGAACAAACTGCCACCTTACAAAATAATGTGACATAGCAGGGCATCTTATGATACTGCCTACATCATAGAAAAATGACTTGTGAACAACAGACATTCAAATTGTCCAAACTCTATTGTGATGCAATATCAAGCAATTTCATTTTGAAGTAATTTAAAACACAATTCCAGTCAAAGTTTCTGAGATGGTATTTCTGCCCTATTTTTCCTTGGTTTTGTTTAACTTAAATTATGAATACAGTAAAAAAAAAACCAACCAAACAAACAAAAAAACCAAATCCCCAAAACCCCCAAAACCAAAAATAAACCCAAAACAAAAAACCTTTTAAATGCTTGGCTTGTCTTTGCTGTCTTGCTCTAGGCACCTAACTGAAAAATTAAAACACAAGGTCTTCCAAGGAATCTGGGTTTGTGATGATTTCTATGCATAGGTAACAGGAGTTTAGAGAGAATATTGAAATCCCTTCAGTAACCTGGTCTGCTAAAACAAAGGTAGAAAAAAAAACCAGAAATTGTTACTAATAAAGCGCCTAGTAAAGGGAGTGTGTCTTCTTCACTAAAATCTTGTCGAAGCTACTTTGGCATATTTGAAGTTCAACTAAAACACTATGATTGTGATTTTTTGGGTTTTTTTGTTTTGTTTTCTACATTTGTATTAGTCTGTGTCAGCAATCCAACAACTAAGCCTTGTTTCTGTATATGGAAGTAAACATCCTGAGCAAACAAGGTCTCTTGAAGACTGTTATGTTTTAGAAGAGCAAAAAATGTGGATGGTGAAGAACAGGGTTTAAAGAAAGAGAACAGCCATTTACCATTTTTCACTAGGATAAAGATGTCTGGATGGATCCCTCTGTGTTAATCTTCTAACTCCTCAAGTAAAGTCCCTCTGAAATTCATTCTAGAAGCTACAATTTTTGCAGGAGGAGGTATCTAAAGTCTCATAATGTAAGGAAGATGACAGATGACTATCATGTACTTTTTAAAGATATCCATTTCATCCTGGCCAAATATTCCCTTGAGAAAGTGAATTGCTGAATTTAAAAGAAAAGATGAGTTTGGCTTAAGTCATTTCGTTAGCCAGGTTGCTTACTTTCTGGATTGTTTGTTGCCTTCTGTATGACTTAAGATTCTCTTGATTGATCAGTGTTTATGTGTATCTGTTGCTCAACAGATGTCTTAGATGCTAAGGTCCCCCCTGAGTACAGTATTTGTTTGTATGTGCAAGCATTCGCAGTTTCAGCAGTATACTTGCTCTGATATATGAAGCAAATTGGTGCTAACTCCACCTGTGCATACTAAAAAGCATTACACTTGTACTGTACAAAACATTTGAGTTAACCAAAAGACATAAGCAAAGATGATTGACATACAAAATTATTTTTCTTGTCTTCCTTCAGAAGAATATACCTCTAAGGAATAAGAAACTAGATGTTTTTCTCAATTTTAATGTCTTTTACATTTTTTACTATAAAAAAGAGTATACCCATGGAGGGAAAGGCCAACAGCATGAGCATGAGGGATCAATCTTATGAATGTAAGCTTTACACAGTAAATAATCTTCAGTTCTTCGCTTCTGCAAGTCTCAGAGAAATATGTACTTTCTTGAAATCTCATTAGGAGATGTAACTCTGAGTTTCTTCACCAGCCCACAGAAAGAAATTAATTATTTAAG
>VZTL01008596.1:3261-14833 GCA_013400535.1 Scopus umbretta
AAAAAAAAAAGAGGAGGAAAAAAATCGGTTGAGATAAATGCAATTTAGTAAGTGAGGGAAAGAAGAAAAAGAAAAAAAACCACAAGCGATGCTTATCACCTCCCACCAGCAGCCTGATGCCTGGCTGGTCTCAGAGCAACTGCCACCTTGGAGGACAAGAAGGATGATTACTTAGGAATAAGTTAGGAGAAACAAGAAAATCTGAAGGAACTTCTATCTCAGCCCTTTCCAAGCACTACAGCAGAAAAGAGGAGCTCTCCCCATTCGCAGTTCATTTAAATGATCAGAAGGGGAATTAGAAAGATTTCAAGCACCATCTTGCAGACAAGTCAGAAAAGAGATCACTTGAACTTTGAGCCATCTGGAGCCATCACAAGACAGAGCCTTCTTCTCCAGCAAGAACACAACCGCACGGGAACAGAAAACCAGTTTATTAATCTGAGTTCCTAGATTTCTAACTCATTTACTAAGAAGATATTCATATAGTCTTGCTCCACCTAATCCTCCTAGAAAGCTATCGAAAGACTGTGCGCAGCAGATGGAAGCTGGAGAGCAGAAGAGGGCGAAACAACCGAATTCAGAGCCCTGATCTCATGAGCGGCCCTTTGCTGTTAAGAAAAGAGGGAATTGACATCAGTGAGCCACTAGATGCTAGGAGAGCAGAGTACTGGGAACATACAGGCGTTGTTTTTTCCATTTTGCTAGGCTAGATAACTCAGGGGGTTGCGGATTTTTACAGGGTTTTATTTTTATATATATGAAAAGGTACGTTGTGATGCCTTTTTAGCGCATGGGAATCTTTTTAAAGGCACAGATGGCACTTCGGTGTCTACTCCCTGTGGAAAGTCATCATAGACAGATTTCTAAACCAAGTCCCAATCTCACCAGGTTTATAAAACCCCCTCTGCTTACCATATCCAGAAGACCAATTAGAGGAAGTATATTTTATTTTGCGAGCGTTCTGGACACTACATGAGATATGTTGCAAACTGTTTGTGGCGCCGTAACGCTCAGCTGCAGCAGGGCAGCAGGGCTCTGAAACGCTGCCATTCCAAACTTGGGACTTTTTTTTTTTTTTTTTTTCCCCCCTCCCCGGGTGTCCCGGATTCCTGTCCTACAGACCAAAAGGCCTCTTTCGTACCCAATTGTCTATTTAAAGAGCTAAGCTGAGAGCTTAATACACTCCTGATGTAGCTTAAGTAAACCCCATAGACTTCAAAGGCGTTGAGCCACCTGCAGCGCACGGCTGAGCTCGCAGGACAAGCAGGAGGAATAAACACTCCGCTTGGAAGCTGCGGGTGCCCGTGAACCTATGTTGTCAACGTTTACTTGAGACGCTACCGAACGGCTCCCAGTTTAGCTTTAATCCCTAAGAACCCCCCCAAAGCACGTGCCCCCCGGCAGCGGGACCGCGAGGCTCTCCTGCGGTCCCCGCTCGGCTGGGCGAATCCGCGGGGGCAACGGTGGCAAAACTCCTTTTGGGGATGCTTCTGGATCCATCCCATTCAGAGGGGATGCAGAAGCATCAATGCCTCTCTTGTAATAAGTTCTCGCAGTGTATCCCAGATAATATAATTAGAAAATTAACATAAAAGAAAGTGTTTCCTTCAGATGTAACGACTGCCCAATGCTCTTTGAAGTGAAAAAAAAAAAAAAGCTTCGCATCCATTTCACTGTTTTTTTTTAAACATCATTAAACTAAAAGTTTATGAAATGTGAACACCTCCAACCTCTTACAAACAGAGGAAGAAATGCAATTGATTAGTTTGAATTTTTCAAAGATAATTACACGGTGTTTTCCATTTTTGTCAAGCACAGCAGGGGCTTCAGGTACAAGATACTCGGTAAGACTGGAACGTCGTATCTGAAACTGCGCAGGGCCAGCAGCGACGACTTTGTCGGGAACAAAATAAGCCTGTAATTACCAGGAACTTGCTATGAGTGGAAGCTGACTGCCAGCGTAAGGAGTCCTGTGAAGCTGCGCCTGCGGGGGGACAGCGGTTAGCACCGAATACAGCATTATCTCCTAAAGCCGGTAGGAGTGGGCTAGAACAGCGTTCAGCTGAAGAACCAGAGGTGGCAACTTCATCCACTGTTAGATGTGCCAATTTGGGGATTTCTGGATTGGTTTTTCTCAAGCAGTCAGCACACACCGGTTGCTTTGGATCTACCTGATAAGGCAACCCAAAATTGTTTCAACTGTTTTCTGTGGGGCGAAAAAAACCCAAACCAACAACCAAAACGAGATGAAGGAAATCAATCGCATTAATTTTTAATAAAGATTACATTAGAGTTTTGAAATACATACTCAGCATACTTTACCCTAAGGCCCACAATTTGGAGCTTATTAAAAACATCTAAATCTAGAAACAAACAGGGGAGGGGAAATCATGTGAAAATGTGTAAAACCTGTAGGACAGCAACCAGCTGAATCGGACCTGCAAAGTACACTCAGTTTTCTCGTTCATACACAAGGATTTAAAGAAGCTTGTTTGTATCTGAAGTGCAGATAAGCTTTAAATTGCCTTCAGAAATTATTGAGGCTGGAGTTCCAGCTAAAGAAAAAACGGGTAAGGAAGAAACTTGGAGAAACTTGACTGTAGCCAAAGAAACAGCACCCGGAGTCAGTACCTAAGAAGAGATGGCAATATGGTAACAGGTAGGATCTATTTTCCTAATCCAAAAATCTTGCTAACAACCTGTTCCAAAATCAAATAAATATGTAAAAGCTGTCCACAAAATTCAGAGCCTTTGGAGCCCTAAAAGACTGCAGCAGCTCAGACCAAGATATGGAATGGGAAAGAAATGCAAGCAGGGACTAGCTGTTTGAGACCACTTGGTCATTAAGAAGGATTTCTGGAAAATAAGGGTGTCAAAGCAGGATAAGGAGGAACCTTGTCGTCAGGAAACTGGTGGGATTCTTAAATCGATGGCAGTGTAGTGGGGTTAAAGACAGCATGTGCAGAAGGAGAATCAGGCTCTGGTACCTGGAAGGCGTAGGAGAGATGAGAAGAGATGAAGGCACGACAGACACAAAATTCACGTTCTTATCTTTACCTTGCAGTGCAACTTGGTGTGCTCAGAGACAGGAAGTGAGGGGAGACATAAGGAGACTTTCCAATAAGATTAGAGAGACTGGAAAGAAAGATGATGTTCTGGAAGGACTAGAGGAGGTGGCATAGTAAAACGGTAAAGATCGCTACCGTCCCCTTTAGGGGTTTTCTTCCATTTGCTACATACTCAAGCAACCTCCTACCTCTTCCCTTGTGCACAATTTTTCCTGTTTTAGTTTAGCCTAATGATTTTGTTATCATATCACACTGGGAATTAAAACTATCTCAATCTCTTACTTTCTCCTTAAATTTCAAGCTGTCCTAAACAGCTTTATTTCATATCACTCTCCTCCATATATGATGCCCTGGCCCTAACCAAAATGGGATTGATATTTGGGCACAACACTGATTTTCATAGTAAATGAATCCATCAAAAGAGCGGCCCTGAAAAAGACATGACCTCCTCAAACGTTACATCATCTTCAAACCTAGGTGCTGGCTACTGGGTGGTTAAAATAGTGAATGAACATCGATGCAATTCCAGGTAAGCAGACAAGGCGCACAGGGCAGGGAGAATCAGCAACACATTTACACGGAGACTGTTCAGCGTATTCACTGATAGTTACGACCTGGAATCTATCATCATTTAAATCAAATATGCCGAAGAGAAAGCTCACTGCAGTGACCAATGTGCGACAACGTGTATTTCTAGAGTAAAATCACTGCAAGGAAGACCTTGACTGCACGTTTTTATGTTTAAGTCAATGCAAAAAATAATAGATGTCACAGAGACTTGTATGATTCATTTTAATTTGAAAAACTGAGATGTCTTCTCTGAGACAAGGATGTCTGTCACGGCTGAAGTGAGAAACTTTGAGGCTCCTTAGCTTGTTTGCATTGGCTCCGTCACGCTGCTGAAAATGCCTCTTCCCATTACTCACCGACACACAAGCAAAATACATTACGGAATTATCCAGGCGTTATACACTAACTTTCCACCTACCGTATTGCAAAGGAAACCTGCGCAGACGCTGCCAGCTCTCAGTGCACCACATTTCATCGACAAAACAGACTAGCTCACTTCGTGGCATCGTACAAAATTAACTGCTGCACTTACTGTTTTAATCAAGTAATATATTCAGCACACAAACCAGTGGTATCGGCTGGTCATAAGGTCTTAACACGTAACTTTGTCTCCAATTATTAGGTTGCTTTAATGGCAGCTAAAATATTTTTTTTAAATCTGGTTGAAATTTCTGGGGCATTTAGCAGGTCTTGTTATCGTCACAGGAACGTTACGTGGCATGAGCAGAAAGCTGTGGTGAACCCAGGGAGTGCCAGGCTGGCCGTCTCCGTTTCCGACGCCCTTATAAGAAAATCAAGCGGCTCCCCTGGAACTTGGTCCCTTAAAAATGGTTTCTGACTTACAGGATTTTAGTTCATTACTGAAGAAAAAACATGCATTACCTTCTTCCTTTCTTTTCTTCGCCTCTTCTTCACTTCTCTCTTTAGCCTTTAATGCTTCATCTGCTTTAGCTACAAAGAAAAAAAAGAGAAATAAAACAACAGATTTTATAATTAGTTATCTTGCAAAACAACATTTCCTGGGGACTTAAGCCCAATTCCAGAGTCCTTTTTGCAGGTCTCACGATGAAGTCAACGCACATGAAAGAACAGCATTTGGCTCTTAATGTATTTTCTTTAACGATATTACTACAGTTAAGACAACAGCATGAATGGTATTATGGAGGGTGATTTTTGCCTGCAATATTAGTTCAACACAAACCTCTGCATTCATTTTTTGTTAAGTAAAACTTTTAAGAGGTTTTTTTTCTCAGATACAAACCTCCTCACCCTACTTGCCCCTGAACCGAACTAGAAAGAAATGAAGGCAGTACGTTCAAAAAAAGATTTGCTACCATAGTGAGTAATCCATAAGATCTCTTTTGAGGATAAAACAGAAACAAAACAATGTTTTCGGGGATGCAGACTTGCAGACAGCATTTAAAATAGGAGTCAAATACCTATTACTTAGTATTAAATTAGGGAGCATACAATTTTCTCTTCACTGCAAATCATCGCAGTACTTTATTCATGTTATGACAGTATTCTTTAAAAAGAATCTTTTTCCCTCTAGAAACCTCTTCCCTTATTACTTAATTATCTACTGGTTGCTCAACTGCAGGGGTTTTCAAACACTTTACTACAGATGTTAAAGAAGATTAAAAATATACAGCACAGTAACAAGGGACTATCAATATACTCTGTAAATTAATTAAATTTCTGTTCTAGCACATCATTTATTCCAAAGCATTAATGTCTCAAAGGAGCCATTCTCTTTTATTGCCATCTCACTGCCTGATGAGTGAACTAAGTGAGAATAAGTCTCTAATAGCATTATACTTGATGAAATATTAAGTTTTAAAAAGTATCACCATGTCAAAAGGGAAAGAACCAAAAAGAAACAGAATTTAGAATTTAAACCAGGCCTTCTTATGCAGCAAAATCACCGTGAACTGTAGCAGAAATAGCAAACGCTTATTCAGTTTTGCAAATACTTAGTCCTACCACCTACTGAATCGACCAATAACTTCTGGAAACAAAATTCAGTTCAGGAGCGGGGCGTGGAGGGGTCTTTCCGACCCCGGTGTCTTTTTGCTGCCAGTCTTCGGCAAGCTTCTTACACCGCCTTAAAACAGCCAACTTAAACAGCGGCGTTACCAAGTGACAGAAGTAATTACGTAGACATCTGTTTCCATTTACATGCTTTTATACATATTTAGACTACATTAAAAGTCATGAAATATTAAAACTTTTCTGCCAATGAAGATCATTACAAGAATCTATTAAATTAGATAATAAAAACAAACCGCTAGTAACTCTAAAGACTTTTTACTTCATTTACACTTTATTCTCCCTGGTAAAAGGACAAGGATAATAGAAATTCCATTTAAATTCAATTTCGGTTATATGTGTAATTGTAGATATACCCCTTGAGTCATGTAAAATGCTCAGCTTATGTTTCTTTCAAATTATCCCGCTCAGATTCACATTCTACTCCTTACAACTGTCTTCAATATGTATTAGCAGAGCTCATTAGGCTGAAATTTAATAATGCAAACATCAGGTGGATTTCAAGAACCTCCATTATCAACACAAGATGGATTGCTTATATAGCTCTTGGGCCAACTGGGCACAATTTAGATTCAATAAACTACCAGGCCTAAATTTGATTTATCTATTCCACTATGGTATTTTGTTCTTCCTGACCGATTTGCTGCTGCACAGGAACAATTCATTGGATAGCTCAATGGTTATCTGAGGCAAAAAAAAATTAAAACACACATGAAAGATGTTACTGGTCTGTGACTAAATTTCTATTTTGTATTTTTAACTTTAAAATGCTAATTTCCAACCCTTGTAAGCATAGTTAGCACTTCTGCTAGCAGAAACAGAGCTGTCCTTTCAAGTCCTGGTTAATTATATGGACGAGGTGGCAATTTGGGAAGTATCGTGAGGACAACTCCCTACAAAAAATTGCTCATTAACAACAATTTACCTCAGCCCATAAATACGCAGAGCAGTAAGCCTCCGAGGTGAGAGGGCACCGTCCATTACGACCAACAGAAGTCACTGAAGCCACCTGGTGCTTTAAGAATTTAATGCTAACAATTCTCTTAAAATATTTTAAATTCGCTATCATTATTCACTTCCAAAGCATCATGAAAAACTCAGATGTCTTTTGATCAAATCGAGTTGTGATTAAACAATATTAAAAGATCCTTCCAACTTATTCCAAAAGGTAATACACCCTCTCTGTTCTACGGACTGCTGTCCCCTTCCCCTGTATTTCAGGGTGGGCAAGAACACAGGCTGGCCACTCACACTTAAAAGCACTTAAAAGACCTGGTATTTGGAAGAGAACTCAGTTTTCCTGCAATGCACTTTCCTTAAGCCCAAGGAGGACAGACAGCTGCTTATCACCCCAGCAGATCAAAGAACGCACTTCAGCAAAAGTCTGGTTTTAATTGATCCAGGTAGTTGGAGTGCTGAGACTGCTCCTGAAACTGGGCTTCCTGCATGGATAAACAGCTAGCATGACAAAAGTCTGACTGCTTACAAAGCTTTCTAAAATATAAAATAAATAAATAAAGAGGTGCTCGGGCTTGCAGCATTTAAGAGCTCATCCAACCCAGATAAAATGACAATTCTATTGATTTTTTTTTTTTTCTCTCTGAAGGATGGGAAAATGACACACGCAAGATGTTTGAGATGTTTACCTACACTAAAGTAATAAAGTTGTGAAATGCAGATACTTGCTAGTACCTAGTGGACTATTAACACAAGTATAACAGGATGAAAAAGAATTTCAGGCGTTTCCAGGCGTCCCCGATAGCCTCCAGCCTGGCGGGGATCAACAGCTCATTGCGCTGGATGCAGCACGGAGGAAGCAGAAATAAATCCTACCTTTGCAGTGAGAATCAACTACGAGCAAAGAGTACGGGCATGCTACTTGGGCAAATAAACACAATGCAGAAGTGGAACAATATTGCTAAGCTACAACAAAGGCATTAACATGTAATTAAAACTAAGCTACATTAAGTACCTTCTCTGTTATTAAAAAAAAACCCCCAACCAAACCAGACCCTGAACACCCTTCACGTTCCCACAGGCACTACCATCCTACCTCCGCATATGCGAAGGTGTTTTGAGACTCAGACTGGCTCTTTCCTCAGCTTCATTCCACCTGCTTTCCAAACCTGATAACCACGTAACTAGAAGCGGCTCAAGCCAGAGCTGGCAAACCCACCCGGGGTGCCAGCCCGTTCTGAAGGAGCAAATGCAACTGCCATGGATTTTGGGGAGCGGTGGAGGCTGATGGCCGTCTGAGCGGAGAGCTCCCTAATGGAAATGCAGGTTGCCTGCCAGACCTGCAACTTCGGTTCCTGTTGAGGAGCAATTATTGTGTACAGATCAGCAACTGCGGATCAATGAACGGTAGGTAATTCCCCGGGGCCAGGATCGGAGGGATGAACCAGGTCCGCTCCTTCGCCTTGCTTTAACCCGTTCAATGCAGACCTGCAATGCCAGCTGGCCGTTGGCTTATGCTGAAAAGTGGAGTAAAAAGGAAGAAAAGGGATGATTTTGTACGCTTTCCAGTTTGGGAAAGGGGGAGGGTAGGTGTTTCTGTGTCTCCTTGATATTACCTACGGGCTGACTGTAAAATTTTGGTGATGGAATGAGCTATCAGAGATTAAATACAAGAACAAAGAAGAGTGATTTGGGAGCCACAGAGAACCACTGGGCCATGGTACCAGCTGGTGTAAATCAGCACAGCTTTACCAACTTCACCTGTAGATCCCACGAGTTATCCCACTCTCTGTGTTACTGCTATTTTACAGAGAGTTTCAGGTTTATGCTCAGACATTCTGCCATTCAAGCAGACTCTACTTGCTTATGCACCAAACATTCACTCACACAGAAATTCAGGTTCCTGTCCATATTCCCATCCAAACTTTATATACGCACATAGATTTTCCTCTTTAATTGTTTCTTAACTAATTTATTAATTCAGAGTCCTCTTCCCTCTAAATTGTTACTCCTTTATACAGAAAAGAAAGTCTCCCAAGAAATACCCTCTCACTTAAGAAACTTGAAACAAGTACCTTAATAAACTACAAACATTTAATTGTAAATTAAAATTATAAATTGTATGACATGTTTTCTGTTCTCCTGTAACTTGATCATTTTTTTAGCAACAAATAAAAACCAGGAAAGGAAAAATAAGACAAAAAAAAGAATGGAGAAAAATAAAGAATGAACAATCTCATAGGTTTTGAAAAATATTTCAAGCTCAAAACATTAAAGATGATCTGATGTCTTTACTGACGTGGTATGACATATATTTGACATTTAACAGTTACACTACTAATGGGTGCCATCTCTCTTTCTAACAACCATCTCAAGGCATCATTCAATTAATGTCCTTCAGCCAAAGGCTACTCAAATCAACCACACTTCCCTCATAACTATTTAACTTCACAGTTTGCATAAATAGTTACGCAAATAGTCACCTTGATGATAACTGATAATCAGAAAATGAAAATACCCTACACAGTGCAGCACTTCGTTACAGTGACAGAGCATGGGAGCCTCCTGGGTGCCCAGGGAAGCCCCCGAAGAACCTGAGGGTCAATTACAAGTTTGTTTAATACCAACTTCCACCCTACTCTACACGGCTTTGAAGAAGTGACTTGTTTTTAGCCAACTAAGATTAGGGTCATCCCCACAGATGACAGACGCATTAAAGCCTGACAGAAATTTCTCTAATCAACAGCCCTTGGTACTATGATTAATGAAAAAGGATGGTCACCAATCAGCCTTACAATTTTCAAGGCAGAGTGAAAAAAACACCTTTACGAACCGGAGCAAAAGTACTTTTTCTATTCCTGTTCAAAATTGAAATGAACACACTTATACAGCAAAAATGAGATAAATTATTTTTAAAAAGTCCAGCTTAATGACACTGCACAAAGGAAAACCAAAATACCAGTGGTGAAATGCAAATTAATGTATTAATAATTTGAACGAGTTCCCAAGTGCAACACGTGTACCTTCAACCAAACTCTTACAATACCCTTGGGTTTCTTTCCATCAGCTCCATCCAGTATTTTCTAAATAATTTCAGAACCACCTCTTTAAAAGAGTTTGACTCAACCAACTTCCAGCTGCTGTCATGCTCCGACACGGGAGCTTGAATCATGGGCAGGATGCCTCAAGCCATCACAGGGTCAACTGCATCAACTCTACACTGTCCATTTCCCTACGGTGCAGAGACAAGTGCGTTACTAGGTGAACCGTTGGCGCGGAAGTGGTCAGTATCGCCCCAGAACTGCAACACACGTGTTTTAAATGGCAACAGTATTTCAAGTGGTAGACTGTTTGGGATGATAACTTTGACATGGTTCTGGCTATTTTGAACTCCTGACGTTCAGCCAAGCCAACAAGAACCTTGCACAGCGTGCCACTGGAGCATCTCATCCCCAGTGCGTGGTGGCCCAGGATGCCCACATGGCCCTTCACGAGGAGCAAACAGTTACAGCGACCTGCTCAGGTGGTGGGCGAGCCTAGCGCGGGATGGACGTTGGGAATGAAGTAGCTCTTTCCTCTATGAAGAACGGTAACATACGCTCACACTTGCTTGTGCTGCATCCTTGAGCACAGCAAGAGAGCGAGGTGAAGGTAGGCAAGGTCTCAAAATGCCCCAAACGCAAGCTATAACCAAGAGAAACAAATGGGAGTCTTACCAAAGAGACGCACCACGCGCACGTGGGAAGGAGCGGGCAGAAGCACACGGGTGCCTGAGATGCCCTGTGTTTCCAGAAGGAACTATTTTGCCCCCTATTTTAACAAGGTTTCGTAGTACAGTTCTGCCAGAATCCCCAAAATCCCTGCTCTAACAAAGGTCTGTATCTAGCACATAGTTTAAATGGTTAAAATTACAGTGTGTGCAAACACGCCTTCAAGTTTTTTCTTTGCCTAATGCTACATAATGAAACACAAAAAACCCTAAAATATCTGAAAACACATTGCTCATTTTTGGACAAAAAGTACTATGTTTTAACTATACTGCTAAGCTATAACTGGTTAATTCTACCAACGACACAAATTCTTTGGTGGTCACTTAGCCCCACTAATACTTTTACCTTTCTAATCAGTTCACGTGGCACTAGGAGCCAATGGCCACCTTTAGCTTACCACAGAGATGTACAAAAACACGCTGCAAAAATCAATAGATTCTGCATTAAAATATGCTGTCTTACTGCAGGACATTATGCTAACAGGAAATGTTGGAACAATCTCTTCGGAGACTACTTCTGGTAGAACAAAAAAAGAAAGAAGCTTTTCCAGGGAGGAGGGGGGAAAAAAAAAAAAGAGAGAGAGAAAACAAAAGGTCTTCACAAATAAATCATCCTCTAAATAGCATAAACGATGTGCATCAGCCCATCTCTGCTCAAGAGCCGCTGAAACTAGTGGGTTTCGATGCTTTTCTAAAGACTCAATGTATGGATATCATCATTACTGCTACAGTGAGTTCTATGAGAAACATATCTCCCAAGCCACAAGACAAAGTCCTATAACATATGTATAATATTATTTTCTCTTAATTATCGAGTATGAGAAAAATGGAAAATTAACAGCGACACAAATGAACTTTAATTTAAAACCGCAGCAGTTTCTCTTCATGTATTTGCAATACAGGGAGAGACTAGGATTTTCCCCAGGCTTTCACTATCAATTTCTCATCCGTAGATAACCACAGTGTTCCTCTGCGTTAATATTTTTATACGGACCCGTTCACCGCTTGTGCGTACTGCTTAAAAAGTTACGGGGTACCCAGCCCTGTGGCCTCGGCGTGCGTGTACCAAGCGCCCCGACCCAGCTGGAGGGAGCACAGCAGCAACTCAGCCCCTCGCTAAAAAGGGAGGACCCCGATGGCAGCTGGGGAGGGACAGGGA
>VZTL01008600.1:0-16964 GCA_013400535.1 Scopus umbretta
CTTTTAAGACACTTCTTTTCACATATTCAGTTGTTTTTAAAACAGCTTTTGACTTTGGAGACTTCTCTTGAAAAGCCCACCATCTAAATCATGCTCTTCACTGCAGGAAGCTCCTGAGAGAAAAAAATTTCGGTTCTATGCCACTAAAGCAGCGTGATTTTCTAGAAAATATTTAGTTTCAGTCGACGAACACAAAACCCCCAAATCTTCTGCACTTTAACGAGGACCCTTGCGTAACCCTTGAATCATTAGAAGGGCCCTTGCATAATAAGGCATTTCATAAGGGCAGTTTTCTTGGCCTTGAAACTCTTTGTGCCTGTAGTTCATCAACTGGGAATTTTCTCCAGAACCACAGAAGTGCACTCAGAATGAAACATTCAGGGACGTTGGGTTGAAAATTTAAAAGGAAGAATCATCAATCTCATAACGATTGACAGGTTTGAACATGCAATCACTGTAAGTCATAGTTACGAATTGATTTAGAAAAGTTTGTTTGACCCCCAAGGCATTCACAAACATCTCGATCAAGGTTTAAAGTTTCGTGAATGTGAGCAAGAATCATTTGTCAGTTGCAGTTGAGCGCCTTTTCCCTTAGTGTAAGGAGCACAAACAGTCCTTACAAAGACCGTTCCCATAACCTAATTCACCATCCAAAAAGCTAACAATCATTCACTGCAGCTACAACTAACCTGCTCTAGGATGGTGTAGCTGTAGTTAATTAGGACAAGCTGGGCTTGTTTGAGGAAGAGGTTCGGTAACAATTCTGAGGCACAGAAATCAGCACTAGCCCCACAAATCTATCAAGGAGCATGGGTTTTGCATTAGATTTCCAGCTAATCCCCGCGGCGTATCACATGACAATTCTTAGGTGTGCTGGTTAGGTTCCTATCACAGCTGGTACAGCTTTTCAACTGCACGTTGAATAATTCCAAATACAAAACAGGTTAAGGATTCCATTAAGATTCAGTAATTGAAAATGTGTTTATGTATTTGTAAATTTGCTGGCTCCAGAGAGCTACAGATTTAATATATAAATGATTTCCAGGCTGCATTTATTAATGCTGAAGAGAGTAATGTGTCAAGTGAGTCGAGTCGAATATCAGTATACTAAAAATATGCGAAAAGCATCAATTTCCCTCCACTCCATCCCCATTTCTAGATTTCATAGGAACCCATCTACTTCACTCTTGCATGTCACAGTGTCTTTCAGTTTGCATAAAGATAGAGCGCTGCAGTGCAGCGCTTGGAGAAGTATCTTAAACCTTGGTGTTTTATGTGGTTTTGAAAATGACTTAAGAGCTTTTGCTCCCGTGCTGAGTAATCTTCCTTGTATTCCTGGAGCTCTCATTTGGGCTGTGGTTTTCCACAACCAATATGTTTTTGTCCATCTGAGTTTCTTTGTAATAAGGTGACTTTCCTTTTTTACCTTGCAGAGTTTTGAGTTCAGAAGAAAAAGGAATAAGCACACCTGCAGCTGTAGCTAACACTGCTCTTATCCAAAAGTATTCTTTAACTACTTAAGTGTCACCTAAAGAGGTAGGGAAACATCTCCCTCGTTACCTGGAACATATTGAAATTTCTGCTACCAAACCCAAATGATGGCTTCAAATTTCAGAAAGGCCAACTGTTAAGATCACTATTACCATAACACCTGTGACTTGTTTTCATACAGAAGCTTTTGTTAGGTTATTTAACAGTCTTATAGGTTTTATACTCCTTCTGTTGCAACATCTAGTCCCTAGAACTCACTGAAAACTACACAAGTATTCCCGAGTATTCAAAGGGGAAAACAAAACAAAAACCAGCCTATCAGCTTTAAGGCAGACACGAGTTTTTCCTTGCCTGCGAAAAACTGAGCTTGCAACAGCATGCCCAAGCAGCCAGAGCGCTGCCGCAAGCATCCAGTTCCTGCATTGTGACAATTCACTTGACGGTTCTGCTGGTGTGGGATGTGCTTGGAGAGGCTGGCATTTACTGCCTCTGTCTAGATAAACATAGAAACGCCTTCCCTGGGAGATGGTGTCCCAGGAAACAACGCGATACCGCGGTAGTAGATGAAGACCTAAACCAGCGAGACCTTTTGTGGTACTGAGTGATATGAGGAATTACGCACCTTGTAGTCTGCTCCTGTTCGTATGACCCATTTGCCTTCTCTTTCCTCTGCAACATGGTGTAACAAATGGATAGGTACTTGTAGTTTGTGTTCTACTGTTGCCCTGTGCTAATATGCAGGCTAATTTGTACTTTCTCCATTTTCATTTCTTTGTATGCCCAGATCTCTTTCTCATATATCCTCTATAAAGTTTAGTAAAGCCGTGACCACTGAACAGAAGTTATATTCACAAATATTCACAAAACGTATTCACAATGCTCACAAAAACTATTCCCCTAAATCGAGTTTTCCAACCTTTGGAAAAAGCCTGATGGGAACTACACACCCATCCTTTACAAGAAACACAATTTTGACAGCACCAGCCATTAACACTAACTGATAGAAATCTCAGATTTGAGTCCCCTAATTTAACTTATCTGCTATATGTAGATTGATTATGCTAAGATGGAGAAATAAACAAACACAAAATCATTAATTCTTAAAAAATGCAAAACCTACCATTGCTGGACAAAGAAGTTCTACTTGCAGATTCCAAAGTTTTCAAAGTAAAAGCCAGATCCAGAAGTTAGAAACACTACTGTTCCCCGAGGTTATGAGAAGGCAAGGTCTTTATCCTACTGCTCCTGGTGTGAAAGGGTAAGGGACTACATTCACTTCCTTCTGCCTTCTTCAGTCTTGAATTCCTTCAGCTGACCACACATCATCAGACTCCCCTCCCACCTGCCCTAAGCTCCTTACTTGCCTCATGCCTGAATTATTCAACCACCTTCTCCTCTCCACACCTCTACCATGCTCCAGATCATAAAGTGGCAGTTGTCCTGTCTGTAAGCATGGTTTCCTGCATCTTTTAAAATGGTGGGTATCGGTAGTGGTCTTTTTAGGGGCATTCCTAAAAGGTTTTGTCATCTCAAGGTCACTGGGCTCAGTTGGATCTCTTGGTCATGGCATTTCCATGTTACTTCTTGATTTCTCACAGTCCCTCTGAGACTGATGAAATGTCATGACCTTTAGGCCGCAGTTGCCCTGCATTTATTGCTGATACTAGGGAGCTAGGGTTAGTATCATGACTCTGGAGTTATCACTTGTAAGAAGGCTGCTAGCTGCGACCTCAGTGTATGGGAATTCCTTTAATGCGTGCTTCAGCTTTCACCTGAACATTTGGAAATGTTTATATCCAGTTCATAACAAAGCAAATAGAAAAATGATCCAGTAACAAGAACGTTCCTTCAGCTCTCTGGACCAGCTTACGATGCCGATCTCACGGCACTCGGCCTTAATAAAAAAACAGTAGAGCATGTCTGGGGCTCGTTAACGGGCAGTGGCTTTGGGCCAGGGCATACTCCTTGGGTTCTGAAAAATTCCTCTTGGTTACCCAAGTGCCTAATCCTTTTCTGCTCTCAGAAAAGCACCGTGAAACCTTTTTGACTGCATCAGATCAAAGATGCGCAAGGTTTTCAATACGTACAAGGAAGTCCACTGGTCCATTTAGGTACATTTTCTTAGTAGAGATCTTTACAACCTATTTGACTGCCTAGGGCTGTTCTCTGTCACCTCATACTGAGGGTGTCACTTGCCTTGCTGCCCAGCAGGGGATACACTGTTTGTGTTAATTATGAGTAAGCACACTTCAGTAGTCAATGCTATCTAAGTGACATCAGTTTTGGTGCTTTCTGATGCAGAATTTATTCCTGCCTTTGCCCAAAGAATGAATGCAACTTTTCTGCATACAAGCACTAGTAAATTGCATTTCAACTAACACATAACTACTACGTGCCAGGGTACCAAGATTAAAACACATGGTATTTTCCTTTAGTTGCAGCAGGGCTCATTTGCATCTGCCACAAGTATTGAACCAGATCCACAAGAACATTCTGTCTGTTCTGGGTTTCCCCATGAACAAAAATGAACCTTTACTTTAATTCTTTCAGTGTACAGCACTGGGAATCTGCTAAGGACACTGTACCTCAGCTCATGGAAATCAATTGCAATTCTAAGTTAACTGAAGGTAGTTCTCACCTCTGCATCATCCATTTAATTGCTAACACAGAACAGTGTTCAACCAATACCATCTTCACCCCTGACACCCAAAAAAGGAGGGGCAGAAGAGAACACAATTCTAAGATTAAACTAAGTTATATTTTAAAAGACTTTATGTAATGTAGTTCTTAATTTGCACAGTTTCTTAGGTAGCTGGGCAAAGCAAAGAACTGAATTTACAAGACCTTTTCAGAAGATCTAAATCACAAACCTAATATTTTGTCACACCACCCTTCAGCAAGGGTGCTTTCAGTCTGGGAACCTCCTCCAAGTCTTAATGGAAATTTACAGCAATTTACATTTGTACAGTTAATTTTTTACAGACACAGGTTGATAACAGCATACAAATGATTTTATTGCCATCCATCTTTGTTTCCAAGCTCCCCTGCATGGTCTACACCTGCAAATCATCTACACTAATGAAGCAAGATGCCATTTTTTTTCTCCTTTGTTTTCTCCAGTTTTGCTACACGCAAAAATCAGAAAAAGATTTACTTGAGATACAGCTAAGATCATCTCTAGTTGAATCACTTCCCTTCTTATGATGTCCTTACAGGCTTTGCAACTGGGTCAATAACTGGTTGGAGCCAGTTTCACATAATTTCTTAAAGAACATCAGGTGAAACACCCTTTATTTCAGCCTAGTGGAATACATACAATATGCTACCTATGATGAATTAAGCATTATAGTTTTGGTTTTTTGGTTTGGAATTTTTGGGTGGTGATGGTCTGTTCCCCACCACCCCAAACCAGGAAGAACCTACTTCTTTAAAGATTTGGATTTCCCATTAAAAGTTTTTTTAAAAAAAAAAAAAAGTCAGTGAAAGATAAGGATCATGATTTTCAAGAAAATATTCACCACTTTAGACAAAAATGTCATTTTAAGTAAAAAAAAAAAAAAGATTTGACAGAAATCAAAATGTTTCAGTGAAAGCTAGCTAAAGGGCTTCATATTTACATATAGATACACACTGCTGTATGCAAGGACCTGCCTCTTCTCAACACATTCAATTCAAGTGTGACAAATTGGAAACTTCCAGCTGATCCCATCTCCTACAGAAGTGGTGATTTGTATCAAGTGTAACCAGAAACCAGTCTTTATTTTCAGCATCTCCAAAATGAAAAGCCCACCAATGTTTTCCATATAAACTGTGGATACATGAGTTCCTGTGACACTATTGGCTGAAATAGCACATGGGAGGGGGTGGGGATGAAAAAAAAAAAAAAACAAACCAAAACCAACTAAAAACAATAGTTGTGTGTAGTGCTTGCTGACCTGTGCCAGTTATTTCCTGTGACTGCATTATAAACATTTTGAGGGTGGGCTTTTCCAGACAAACACCAAGATACTCAGTCACTAGAGAGCTCCGGGGACCTGGAGAAGCCTTTAAGGACACAGAGTTAACAAACGTGAATGCTTTAGAGACCAGGCAGCCCAAGGGTGACATTTTATGACATACTGAAGACCAGTTTCTCTATTCCAGCTGAAGGTAGTGGTACTACTCCCATCAAAAGTTGGTGAAAAACTGGCATTTTTGCCAACTGTAACCCAGTGACTTCATTCATTCCCAAAAGGAGCGAATGCACACAACGTCTCCCCCCAGCAACTGCAGCACAAAGCCTCCTTGTTCCTTCCTTGGTTCCCCAGAATCTAAACGTGACTTTGTCTGGCAGTTCAGAAATTTACAGAGAAGACGTTTTAGAGCAGTGTAAGTGAGCCATCAGTTTAACATGTCTCATTTCAGTAATATTTTTTCCCCTTTGACAGATGCTTCTGCTTTTCCACAGCATAGAAAATACCCAGCTCAGACAGGAATACCTAAAGCTTGCTTGAATCCGGACACAGTGCCACCTTGCACATCCTCGCTGCACAACCCTCTACTACACACATGGCAGGGCCTTGGCAGATAGCCCCTCCGTGACAGGGAGCACAGCCTGGGGCAGGGCACGTTGCCTTCTCTGAGAATGTTTATCCTAACCAGTAGATCTCAGTAATGAAGGGAATGCAAAAAGACCCCTCAAAAATATATCACCAAGCATGCTGAGGCAGAGAAACATTTTATTACCAGTTATTAACAATTACGAGCATAAAGCACCTAGAAGCTTCTTAGATTCAAGCAGTAGGAAGCACACAAGGAGGAGTCCTCAACTGAATTACTTGTAGCCAACAAAGTTTTGGCTAGGAAAACAGACATAAAAATAACTCACTGGAGGGGGAGTGAACCTTGGAAGGAGACAGATTTCTGGGACCGCACTGTACCATTTGCACGAAGTCACTCTGCTGGACACTGCCTTAGGAGTATGCACAGAGTTATCTGCAAAAGCGTTGAAGTCCATTGGAAATTTTAGTCCCAGTGATTTTCCTTAGCTTCTTGCAGCTGGCTGTGCTCTCAGCCCAGTCCCCACAGATAGTTGTGGAAGTCTTAGAATGCAGAAGTCAGAGTCCCTGGAAGTCTGAAACGTGCCTCTGTTTCACCAAGTACTTCTCTGTCAGGGCTGCAGTCACATTTTATCAGTATCTTCAGGAGTGCCGTTACAAAAAGCATAGCTCAGCAGGTGACTGGAGTTGTCCATGTTGCACACTGGTGTAGTGACACTGAGGTGACAGAGTGTTTTAAACCAACGGTAGGATATTAATATTAATTAAGGTTGTATTTCCAGCCAACCCAGACTGACAAGTAACTGTCACAGAAAATCTGTCCCCAGAGTTAAACAAGTTGTTGATTCATACATCTACCCACCTACACACCTATTTTACAGTCATCTGAATTGATACAAGCGTACATATACTTCTATACAGTCCTATCATTGTAATGTTCTTGCCTCTCTTTGTTTTTATTCTTGTAGCCCACCATTGCGTAAGGTCTGCCAGGAAAACTTCCCAAGGCATGTGGAGCAGCAGCGACTGCTGTGCCAAAGGTGACCCTGAAATAAGGCAGCATCTCCTAGCTTTCAGAACTCCCAATGAATATTTCCTTCAAACACACCAGAGCCTAGAGCCCAGTATGCTGTTCAAAGGATGTTAGGACAACAAAGCATCATTCCTGGAATAGTAAGGAAAGTGCTCGTTTTGTACTGGATAAATACTTTTTAGTCAGGTAGAATAGAACAGTTCAAAGAAATACTGGTCCGTGCTTAGAAAAAGCTGCAGACACATTTCAAAAACGGGAGTCTTCCACCCGCCACTGTCAAAACAGATAATTTCTCATTCAAAAAATATTAAAAGAAAAATACTTTTCTTCAGAAACCTCTTCTATATTTTCAGTTTTCAATATTCTAGTAAGAACACCTGTATTTTCCTAGCTGTAATTCTCAATTTCACTACCTTCCTTTCTTCTCTGTTTTCCCAGGAAAAATAACAATTCTCAAAAAGCCTTGACTTTAAGAAAGCACAAAGAGGAGAAAAATGGTAAGTACGGGATTGAGGATTTCTCCATTGGACAACTTCTGAAATATTTTGCTATCATTATATTTTTATGTACATGTGCGTATTATATATACATTTTTAAACATGGAGTGTCGATAACCATTTGGGTCTAAAAAACACAGAGAGGCATGTGGTGACTTTCATGACTAAGTTGGGCCATTAGTAGACACAAAAGGAGACATTATTTATTGTCTTAGTAAAATATTGCTTCGTAGAAGCTTTTTTTACAATGGCTTTCAAATTTTCTTTGCTTTAGTTACATTCATAAGGTTGCAAGAAGACCTGCTTTTCTTTACGCTCCTAGACTTGTTCTGTTTATCAACTATGAGCGTGCTTGAAAACTGCTGCAAACAGCCTAGGCCCAGCATTTGCTCAAATCTAAAGGTATTATAGTTTTCTCCATCCAAAAAAAACCCTGTATTTTGGTTTTGTTAAGCACTTCTGTGTGTTGAATTTTTTTCAACCTTAAGTGCATTTTCTTCCCCTGCTGCAATGATAAAAGAAAAAAAAAAAAACCCAACAAAAAAACAAACCAACCCTCCAGATCCCAATAAAGTCAGACTTAGGTAAGAAAGTAAGTTTCCAGGGGGTTGTCTCTCTACTTTTGTGAAACATGTTCATTCCATAGATAACATACTCAACTATTGTAGCTTGTTCAGATATGGAAAGGAATCAAGGAATTAAGCAGGATTCACAAGTAGAACCACGAGATTCTGAAAAAGTTTGGAGAGACAACTTTCACAACAGACTTAAGTGTTGAAACACCATTTAAGAAAGCAACATAGACAGACTGTCTGAAAATTTGCAAATACAGTGGGAGAACAGAGACAGGGAATAATCTGCAACTCACATACCAGTCTTAAGCAGAAGATTTTCCAGAAGCGTGTCCATGGTTCCGAGGCTGCCTTCCTGAGTTAAGTCCTTCTGACTTGAATGTAGAACAGCAATGATGCTGAAGCTGTGCCTCCTACTGTGAATGAAGGGAATAGCACATACTCCTAATGAGAAATCAGTGTTACAGAATTGTCAACTACAGCAGCTAGATTTAATCATCTTTTGAATGCAAATCCCCCTCTCATGGCAATAGCATCAGGTAACTCCTTGTAGTACCGCAATACTCATTCTACATTTTGGCAAAACTTACTGTATGTAAGAATCATATTATGTCTAAAGCTTTGGTCACTTCAGTAGAAAACCAAGTCATTAAATCGCAAGTGTCTCGCGGGCAACAACAGGTATGTCACACACGACAGAACTGTACTTCAGTTGCAGTTCTTATCAATGATGGAGTATATTGTCAGAAAAGTTATCAGGATGACACAGAGAACCTGCCCACAAAATGGAAATAATTTTGTTTTCTGAGGGAAATTAACACCTCTACCTGTCTCCTCTTGGGAAAAAAAACAAAAAAACAAAAAAACACGCATCCAAGCAGAACTGAAGGGTCTTTTTTTAAAAATAGAGGAAAAAAAAAATCTTTGGTATCTTACATCACATTTCTAGAAACCAGCAGGACTTATAATTCACAGTGTTTCCAAACACTTCTGACTTTAGAAAGTGGCATTCAGCTGAGGTTATTTGTTTAACCACCAGCACATAGAGTTTCTGACCAATATAAGTATCTCAGGTGACTAGACTGAGGTCTGTACTCTAGCAGATGTAGGTCTTCTTGATGGGCTCAGATGGAAATATCAACATGCACTCAAGAAGACTATTCCACCGCTCCTCCTACTGTGAAGGAAGATGAAGGGACAAGACAGTTGTGAGAGAAGTAGACACAAAGTGACATAAAAGTAGAGCTACAGGTGGCAGCCGTAGTGTGTGCCCTTCTGGACATACTGTACAGTTACAAACTTTAGATGATATTACAAATCAGTATGTCAAGCTTCAGTAACTCGCGCTAACTCTGCATTTGACTTCCCTTCCAGATTGCTGCTTCATCTCATTAAATGCAACCCCCAGATGACAAGTAAAAAACCAAAAAGAATGCCAGTTTTGCTGCTGTGATAGACAGATGCTGCAAGCAAACAAATGCTGTGACACGCTTGAGGGAAGAGGTATTTCATATCTTTGCAGACCACTTGACCACAAAAGCTGGCATAGAAAATATCAGTGAATGCATCTAGATCAAGTAATTCAGCCAGCTAGAGTGGCCATTTCTACAACTAGTTTTGCCATGTGTTTGACCACAGATAATAAACTACACCTTTATGCGCAGCAGAAACTACCTAATCTTTACATTGCACTGCAAAACATATGTCACCCATGACACATATAAAGTAATCTCCTTGTGACTGATCCTCTTCAGGCCTCTCACACAGTAAGGTTGAAAATTGTAGGAAAAGACAGTATATGTAAAAGGAGGGGAAAAAAACCCCAAACAACCGAACAAAAAAAAAAAAAAAACAGGTCAAGAGCTGAGGTGATTGTGATCTCAAGTTATGTAATCCCCCTTTTTTTTTTTTTCTTCCAGTTTTGACCACAATCATTCCTTTAACTTTGCTATCTCTGCATGTTATGTCAGAAAAACTGAGCAGGAGAAATCAACATTAAAAAAAAGAAACAAAACAAACTTACGTGCAGCAGTTGAAAGGTCTCAAACTACAGTTTCAAAAAGCGTAAATGTCAGTTTCTAAGCCTAAATTTTGCTCTGAAATTTTAATTAAGAACTTGATAGTATTTCAGACTTAGCATACAGTTTGCTTACATTTTCCTTATTACCCTGATCCTTCAGTAAGAACTCATTAGCTCCAGAGGAAGTGTTCTTTATACACAATTAAGAAAATTAGTCTCGCTAGAGAGAGTGGTATATTCTGTGTCTCTTGACACCAGACTAGTAGATATAAAGCATGTGAAAGGTTGTGCTCAAGGTCCCCTTTGACTCTGTCACTGCTATGTTTGTAGTCTTCCCCTAGTTTGCAAACCTGATAGCCCAAAGTAGACCCATGTTAAGAAATGTTATCTAAAGCACTGCACCTAACAGCAGTGACGCCCCCTTACTACACATAAATATTCAGACCATTTAAATTTAGAATTATATGAAAAATTTCTCTGCTATACTATCACATGTAAAAGCTATTGCCGTGAGACAACAGGCCTCAGTCCTAGAAAGAGATGACTGCAAAACAAAATTGTAGAAGAGAAGATTCCAAAACATAGCATGAAGGGCAGGAAAACCAAGGGCTATCACAACTGTTCTTCAAAATTGCTTATTCATCCATAACCTTATTTCTGACATGAACAACCTTGAAGTTGTCAGGGAAAGATGAAGATGGGGTAGGAGCCAACAACCCAATGCAGTGTTGGCCTGTTTAGGGAAAAAAAAAAAAAAAAGATGGAATAAAATTCCACTGCACTGAGACCGGGTCCTTTACTAGAGAAAGGGTCTCAAGCAGACCCTTACAGAAACCTAGTGGACTGGAAGAGGAACTTTCCCTTTGCAATTGCAAGGCAAAAAGAGCCACTAGGCACACTTGAACCCTTTCCGAATGCAATACAAAAGGGAGCATGGCTTCAAAAGGGGATTTGGACTTGACAGCTGGCTTTGCTCTGTGGGGCCACCTCACACCTGAAGCGCAGGCTATAAATAGAGTCATCTTCGCAGAACTAGCAGTGTTAAAAAACTGACCCAACAGAAGGATGACTCTGTCAGAAGAGAAAGCGTGGACAAGGCAATGCCAAGAGTAAAAGGAGAATTTGTACTCCAAAAACCTAAAACTCCACTAGATGCAGCGTGAGCTGTACACTACTATCTCGGGAGCAGTGCCTTTCAGAAAGCAGCCGCAAGGAATTCATTGGGGCCTTCTCAAAAGTGCATGCATTTTGTTTTGTTACCTGCAGGCAGTTAGAGTAAGTTCCTTGCCTTACTCCGAAGTGCTATGTAAGCAGGTCACTGCACCCTAAGTTTACCTCGTGTTGAGATAACAGCGATTGTGTCGTATTAAGATAACTTGTTTTGGCATTCAGTGATGTGTTTCACTTGGCTAGACTGTCACGCCTACAGGTGCCAGATAAAGACAAGGACAAGTTGTAAATGTCACCCTTTGTACCTTGTTGTGTCCCGTTCAGTTGCAATCAACCCACGGTGGGATTTGGAACACAGATAAAAGTAGGAGTGTTTTGCTTAGGAAGTTAAGGGGAGGGTGGGTCAGGGGCAAAGGATTTTAACTTGAGGAATTTCTTACTACTTCCATTCCAGATGTTGTAGGTCCGTGTTATGCTCCCATAATTAGCTGACGTATAGGTTTCGCTTCCCAATAAAGAGCATGCTGTGTTGGTAACAAACATGCATGCAGCAGCCTCTACAAAACGTCACTCCTTTAAAGCTTTCACACTAAAGAGTAGAAGAGCCTCTCCTGGAAATGATCCTCACCTAAGGCAGAACGAAGTTATATCCAATGAAACCATTTCATTATGGTGTGAAAGAAGGCATCCTACAGAGCAAAAGCAGACACTCAGTTCTCTTGATGAAGCCATCCTGGCACCAGCAGCACTCCTTGAAGTAGGCTGGAACTTGAACTCCCGAATACAGGTGTCAGTCCTCCAAGTCCAAAACAAATATCTGTTTTTCTCTCTTTTTTTTTTTTTTTACTATCAAAAATTTTTTGCTATGAAAGAGCTGGCTTCTGAGGAAAGCAATAGCTCCTGGAGTTACTAGAATGTTTCTTTTCTACTCTGTCGGAGAAGTGTCTTTTGCTTTTGACACGGTCCTGGAATTAAGTGCAAGTGGAAAAGTAGGGCAGGGTAGAAATCTGAGTAGTAAGATTCACAGGGTACAACTTAGTCCTCATGTCATGGAGGTGACCAAACTGCACTATTAGATGGAAGCCTGACATCCCGTACTTGGAAAGACTCAAGTAAAAGGCTGACTGCCTGCTGTATGGAGGAAGTGGGAACAGTGCCATGGAGCTCTGCTTCCGCAGGCAGCTGTGCTGTGATCGTTGCTTTTTCCTCTCACGCTCTTGCTTTTTAACAACACGCCTGGGAGAAAGGCACAGCTTCATGCAACTGAAGCTGGGAGAACAGCCTTGAATATAGATGAAACTTGGATCTTCTCTTAGGAGCTCAGGAGTAATTCCCTCAAGAACATGTCACCCAGGAATCCTTCACCATGTATAAATAACAAGCCCATCCGTTAGGGCAATAAGGTGACCTTTCATGGTATGTCAGTCACTGACTGCACTTGTTCAAGAAAACTCAATGGCTCTGTCCCCCTGCTACACCCACACGCTATTACACAGCCTGCAGACATCCCAGAGAGCAGCCATTCCTCCTTCAGCATCCCATCAGTGTCAGAGCAAAAATGAAGGGGAAGAGAAGGGGCACAAAGGGAAAGAGAAGTCACAAAGCAAGAAAGGCTGCGAGTTTTTAGTGATTTTATCTTACAAAGAGGACTATAGACTCTGAAACAGATTAATATCTCCTGTACATGAAGATTTCATCTGTCAATTTGTTAACAGGCTTTGTTCTTTCTTGTTTCTTTTTGGAGTACGCCAGAAAAATTTACCCAAACCAAAGAAGCTGAAGACAAGGCAAGATTTCTAGTGCTTGATCTTAAATGCATAAACACTGAAGGGCCAACAGGATGACTGGCAGCCTACTCATCCGGTGAGCTTCAGCATCCGCTGTAATGGGCTATGTCTTGCAGCTGGGGCACCAGGACAAACAAGGAGAGCACAGTTGCTAACACTAGACTCCCTTGGAGCCCCTCTTGGGAGTAATCTGCATTTGGCAGGGTTATATGTCAGATTCTGCCCCTCAAAAGTGAGATCTGTTTAACAGGTCTTGACTGTAAAAAAAAAAAAAAAAAAAGTAAAGCTTTGTCCCATGTTGGCGTGCTACTAACACCCACACAGACAAGTCCTCCTAGGATGCCCATCAATTTATTTCCATCACCGGGACCACGCACAGCACACAGTGCACTTTCCACCCACGTGCCACCCTGACACTGAACATGCAGCGAATGTGTCCTCGCAAGCCCAGAGACAAACGGGATGGAGAGAAGCACTGCCAGAAAAGCAGTGATGAAAGTTGTTTTCATTCCCAGGAAAACGACTCAGAGGAACCAAAGGACAGAGGCATTGGTTGCCAACTTACGGCAGCACGTAGGCGTGCATGGCCCGGGCACGCTCCCACCTGTACTGCAAGAGGTTATCCTGTCTCCTGTGCCGACACGCTTATACACCCACAGGGTGAACACTCCTGAAGACAAGGACTCAAGGAAAAACTGTCAATTCATATCGAACCAAGGGGCCACACAAAACACCTAAGAGTGACTAAAAAAAAAAAAAAAAGAGAATGCAGACATCATACGTGAATCTTTTTGTTCCCTGAAGTTAAAACAATTTGAATGGGATCCTTTTAGCTAGACAAATTACAGTTTGCACTACACCACATACATCTTTTCAACATATATCGGCAAACAGGTGTGGCTGGGGAACAAGAGAAGACTTTAATACCATGTCAGAAATAGCCTGTCTTCCAAGAAAGAAGTCATACTACTCTATGTCATGACAGTCCATGAATTTGTAAAGCCTTTGAAAAATAACAAGATCTGTGTTACATATATAGTCAGAAAAGAGGTTAAGACATGCGCTTTTGGCAAAATATACCCACTCAGGAAATGATCTCCAGGTCAAACAGAAGTTCATAAATGGTTTTGATGTAATTAGTCATTTGCAAGGGCTGAAAAGAGCAATTGTTACCATCTGACTTCCCAGCATAGCCAAATAACCTTCAATCATTTGCAGCAATAAAGTGAACAACTTGGATTTCCTCCCTGTATTGCCTCCAGGCTATATATACCGGAAAAGATTTCCTGAATAAACAGGTAATAAAGTTTTATACAATATGTCCCATGCCACACCTTAAGTTTTGAGGTGCCGATTGAGCAATGAGTGCCAATCATCATACTGTCACATGTGATGTTAAGAGAAAACCTTCCACTCTCTTCCATAAGCTTCAAGACAGACCCTAAAAGCCAAATAAAAAACTGTGCTCTGCTTCAGGAAGCCTCACGTTGTAGCACTCCAGCCAAAGGCTCTCACGTGAATCAGGCCGGGTCTGGCTCACGCTGCCATAGCATGCATGGTAAATTCAGTCTATTTTTCCAAGAGGGGCTGAGCATAATCCCAGTTCAGAGCACCTAGAATGTCGTTTACGCTCACGTACAAGAGGACAGAAGACTGTTGTTGATTTTTGAGCTACATATTTGCAGGAAAGACATGTTCTATGAAAGTGAGTTTTCTTAAGGAATCTACAGTTAACTAACGAAGTAACATGGAAAAGCTGAAATGGTTTTGGCTTTCAGCAGAAAATTCAGTCTATTCAGCCACAAAGCAATTACTGGAAGACAAGGAGAAAAGGAGTCAGGGTTTTCAAAAAAACCTAAACAAAGCAAACCTGCAAAAATGAACCAGACTTCCTTTGTTGCATTTTTAAGCATTTAAAATAACACTTTTACCCTTTTATTTTTAAATCCAGTCATTACAAGTTCTTGTTCTTCATTTCCAAATGAATTGAAGTTTTCCAATTATTCCTCATTTCCAGAAAGGCAGAAGGGTCTGCTGCTGGGGCAGAACAGCTGCCACCCACCCTCCTAAGGGCAACTCTGCTAGCGCCGTGGGCTGCGTCACAAATGCAAGCTGCATCTTACATACCGGGTGCATTGCTGGATCAACAAGGGCATGTGTAAGCTCAAGTCATGACAGACAGGCCAATCACAATATTTACAGGCAGTGCTAGGTGCCTTATGGACAATATAGGCTGTTTCTGTACACATCAACCAACCTCCACACCAGCTGGACTCTTTATTATTAACAATACAGAACAAAACTCCCTATGGATGAGATTTTTCAAGGGCAATCCGTGACCACCTCAGCTTCACATTCCAGATAGAGTAAAAAGAACTAGGATTTTTTCTTTTTTAATTTGTATACATATACACAAATCCATCTCTCTGTATGTGCATGTAAGTAATTATTTACTTTAGTGTTTTGACACAACTATTTACAGGAAGGCAGTGAAGAACTGCACCAGCAACCTCTCATTTTCCAGTGGTCATCTTTTATGGTTTTCTTCCCTCTCTGTGAAAAGCCAACATAGCATGTGAGATAAGGAAGGACTTCGGAGCCTTTACTGAACACAGTAAGTGGCAGGGCTCAGCCCTACAAAGAAGGAGCTAAATTAGCTTTCATGAGCAGGAAAACAGTCATAGTCCTGCTCAGTGGAGAAGTAGGTTTAAGCAGGGAGACCTAAGCAGTGAAACACAGGCCTAAAATATTAAAGGTCCCGGTTGCAACAGACCACCTCTCCAGCATGTGACGTAAACCTCATTTTTCTTAGCTGTGCAGATAAATGGTTTGAATAATGAGGTTTCAATAACCTCGAGGTTAGAAAGGCTCATACTGTGCAGTTTTGTGGGGAGACAGACCCACAGAAGTTAGAAGAAATTAGAGAAACATTAAGAACTTGCAACTTACCTCATGACCAAGTTACCAACTTCTTTTCCTAAACAAAATATCCACTAAAAACTAACACACCTCTCTGCTATGGAACACCCATAGCAAAAGGAGTACAAAGCCATCACTACCCGGGCATTTCAAGAGTGTGCTGAGCATCCCCCACCAACCATCCCCAGCTGATAGGAATTCACAACTCCGCACTTGGAGGGCCATCAGCTGCTTTTCGCTCTGCCTTGGCCTTGCAAGAGAGTTCCTAAGAAGTTCTGGAAACAGCTGGGTCCTCAATAGGTGTAAAACTGAATAGGTCAGCGTGGTTTCCATACTTTGAAGGACAACGGGAACTCTTAATGAGGAGCTAAGCTTTCCATTGGATCTCATTTCGAGTGTTTGCCACACTCCTCCTTTCCAGTTAAATACCATACCTACACGTCCTGCCTGCCAATGAGAGAGTGTTCACTGTAAATAGGCAGGCTGGCAGCTGAATAGTGGCAAGCATTTTCAAAGAAAAGTGAAAAGTAGTTAACCATCCTGCTGAGCATGGAAAAGGGCAGTGGAGAAGTTTAATTTAAAGGATTTTAAATGCAGCAGCCAAGTGCAGCTTCCAGAAGTACTTAGGACAAGACACTACACATGCATAATCTCTGAAACGCGCTCTTCTGCTATACATAGTGTCTGACATCAGTGCCTCAGCTGTTTCCGCAGGTCTACCTCAAGTAATACACGCCCACCTCCTTTATTTTTATAGCTTATAGTAACAAGGTTGTATCAAGGTGTTATTCCGAAAACGAGAGGGTCGATCTGCATCTCTCCCTGCTGCTTCTGGGGAAACAAGCAGGAACACACTGGACGGTCCCCAGATTGCCCCGGCGGGGACTCTGCTCCAGCAGCCTCAGCACGGGATGCTGCCGAGTCCCGGGGGCTGGAG
>VZTL01008600.1:17265-42783 GCA_013400535.1 Scopus umbretta
AAAAAAAAAAAAAAGGATCTCCAAGGTCCTTTCTTTGCAACAAGCTGGTCACTTCATCATACTGAGCAAATAATGGCAGGTCTGATTATTGTGGGAATATTCCAAAAGGGCTAATGTTGTACATGACAGTAAAAGGGTTTTGATTAACCAGAAATCGTTTGGGAGAGTATAAAAGTAACTCTTTCCCCTTAATTCTTTCTGCCTTTCACAGATGAGCCAAGCTTACCCCAGGCCCCTGCCAAAATCTGGCAGTATGAATTGGAGAACAATAATTTATGTTATTTTATTGGTGAGCCTTACTGTAGTCAAAGCCCTGCCTAGAAGTTATCGGGACATAGGTAAGAATATATCTCGTATTTTTACTCTGTTCTTTTGTATGATACCGATGACTGCAACTTCGCATGCGTGGTTATTTGGTATCTCACTTTGCTGCTGCCAGTTCTGCATGGGTATTTTCTTACGGGTCAAAGGTATACAACAGAACTGCATAAATTTTCTGTGATCAACCTTAGACGCATTGCTTCTTAATGGCTGGGGAATCTATGTAGCGTGCAGGATGGCCAGCGATTACTGAGAGGAAGTCTACTGAAGGGTAATTTAACCCACAGGGATGTGGTTGCGCCACTGATTTTGGGTACTCCCAAAACTGCTGAGGCCAAGCCTGTGGTTGTTCCAGGCTCCCTCCACAGTCCATGAGGAAGCGAGACAGGGAAGTCCCAAGAGGGATGCTACTTCCAGGTGGCCAGAGTAGCCAAGTTACAGAGCTAATGCTCTGTGTTAGCCTTCGGAGGGGTCTTCCCCTCTCCTCACTGACTACTGAAGGAGCCTATGATGACCACACTTCTCCCTAAGGTTAAGTGCCTAAAATGAGACAACTGAAAACCTCCAACAGCGTGCAGTTGACGTGCTTCTTTCACTTTATGTATTGTTATCATTAGTTGACTTTTTTTTATCTTTATAACTTGGAAATGCACTAAACGGCCCAACAGCGTAAAACAGAACCGACCTGTGTGTTCTTTATCTCCTGTCATCGTCTCCTTTGACACCCCCAGATTACTCAGAGGGAGAAGCTGGCTTATTTCTTTGATTTGTTCCATCCTTTCACGCCAATCTCAGCCCTACCGACATGAGGGCGAGACAGTAACGTCTTGATTTTGGGAACAGGCCCCTTATTTTAAAATGAATCGCTCTGACTATTCTCTGACAAACAAGGAACACCAGAAATCATTGCGTTTCGGCTTGCCTGTGAATAAAGGCCCAGCGGCAAAGGAAAAATATTTGCACCGGACCTTCACATAGATGGGACACATTTGTTTTCCTCTGGGCCGCTTCACAACACAGATAGAAGGATGCTGCTCTGTGAATTTGCAAGGAGCTTTGCCTACCAATGTAGTCCTCAATTTATCCCATGTTTTCTGCACAGAAAGTCCTTCATCTGTAGCTAATGAGTGGTCAAGCACACTTTTAAATAGCTAAGGTGAAGTGTTTCCTAAGGTGCTTATTTACTCATGTGAGGTGCATCACCAAAGTAGCTGAACACCCTCCAAGTTGTAGCGTATTCCTCCCCACAACACTTGCGCTAAGCAGGGAAATTATATCGGCGCTATCGTGTTGTAGGTCCAAAACAAACAGTTTCACATCCTCATGCTTAAGGCAAGTAGGAAGTTCACTCTTAACGCCTTCCTACTCCCAGTGCCGGTACCCCAGGCACCGAACTGTCTTTTGCCAAGCCTCCAGTACCAAAAAAAAAGGGTATTTGATAAAGCATGTAGTAAACGGGTTTTTATTCAAATTATCTTGTTTTTCAGAAGAAAAAAACAGCATTGGCCAACGCTTTTCTCAGCTGCAGGAGAAAAATTTTAAAGCCATGTAAGTTGTCCAGGTAAAGCATCTACTTGCGAATTTGCTGCCAGTGAACACCCCTGTGTCGTTCGGAAACGAACACGCACGTACCATGACTCAAACGGTCACCCGTTCTGCCAGCCCGCGCCAAGTCAGCCCGGGGTGACTCTCTGTCACACGTAAAAGTAATATAATTAGTTTTTAGGTAGCCAGCAACAGGTTTAATGCTGTGTGTTCTTCTCTAGTGCCATGATCATGTTTGCTCAGTATGTGCAAGGAGGCACGTTTGGCAAAGCAGTTAAAATGGCTGAAGATGTCACAGACCTTGCCAAAAGGTGTGCTGCTGCAGCCAGAGACAGCCCGGATTGTCTGAAGCCTTTGGTAAGTGCATTTGTGCTTCTAATGTGGCAAACATTTTCAGAAGTGACTTGTAATTTCAGAGCCCTGGTATGTGTTTTTGCAAAGAGGATTGAACACGTTATTGAGACGTGACTTTCCTTGTGTATGCGTGTTTGGCCTTACTGACTCTTTTGTCCTCCAGGCTCCCATCTATAAAGCATCTCAAGATAAGTGGAGGAAAATAAAGCCCCTCTCCTCCCCCCACCCCAAATATCACAGCATCCTTTGAAATCCTTGACCCGTATCTTTCTAAAACATGTTCAGACAGTTGTGCTTTTATGGCTGGCGTACCACCATTCAGAAGCCAAACTAGGTTATTTCTAGCAAATATGATGTTTATAGGCATTTGCTCCACTCCATTAACTCACATTCCTGGTTTTCGATGGTGTCTCCTCCAACACGGTTTTGGAGCTGGCAGATTGATAAAACGTGAATGTCAGTCTGTGTTACTACTCGTTTCTGATTTGTTAGACACACTGAAACAAACCCTGAATTAAAACAGTTCCCAGCTGGGTGTGACCGACAGGTGGACTTGAGCACTGCTATTGATGAACAAGAAACCAGACACTTTTCATTGCACGAACCTGACTGTAATTAGACGAGCATAGATCCCGCTATGCTGCCAACCGCAGCGTACGAATCAAACAGTCATCTTGATTGTTATCAAAGAAAAAGGGTCCGAATAATGTGAAACGGTCAGAGCGTTTGAAAACCATTCACTTTGAAGTCTGTCTTGGCATAAGAGTATCAGAGATGGAGAAATCGTCACTTACAGGTTTTAGAGTTCAGTCTGATTTTCACTGCAGTCAAAGCAGGAGGTAATAAAGAGAGAAACTGAGTTTATGCAAGTCAGGGCTTGTTGGCTTAAAGAAACCTCCTCTGAGAGCTCGCAGGAGTAAAATGTAATCCTCACGCAGATTAATTTTTTTCTAATTTTTTCCAGGACAGGATTTTCCTTGATACAATATGCCAGGAAGAAAATCTTCCCAGGTTTACTCATTGCTGTGCTAAAAAGGATCCTGAAAGAAATGACTGCTTCCTCTCCCTTAAAAATTCATCGAGAGGGTTCATTTCTCCTTTTGAAAAGCCAAATGCTGAAGCTGCCTGCAAAAATAACTCACAGCGTCAACATTCATTAACAGGATAGTAAGTAAATAAATCACAAATTCCTTGCCTAGATATGACGGTTGCGAGCCTAGAGACAGCAAACGCAGTAGCAACCAAAAAGTTCAGTCTAAGTTTCTCTGTAACCTCGTACTTGTTTTTCTTCGTAATGTGACCCATTTGCATAATTCATCTAGCTGTACTTGTCATTACGTGAAGCCTGTTCTGCCTCCTCCTGCCTTGGCTATGGGTCCAAATGACAAAACAAGCTGGCTTATTGTGTTCTAAAAGACTCATCTGAAACCAGGGGCCTGCCTTTAGACCTTAAAAGCCAAGCAGATGTTTTGCTGCCTCCAAGCCAGAACTGGCAGGATTTAAGACTTCCATTTCCAGGAAAACATCAGCTCCATCAGAATTTTTCCAAGATAAACACTGCACTATGCAGCTTGTCGTTATGACAGGGAAACAATCGCTTTTAGCAGCTATCATTTTACTATATGGCAGATGCTGCCCCTGCACGAAGGGCTTACTCTGAAACTAAAGGCATTTCTCTCGCTTTTAGTTTTATCTATGAGGTTTCCAGAAGGCATCCTTTCCTCTATGCGCCAACAATCCTCTCTGTCGCTATCCGTTATGATGAGATGATGAAGAACTGCTGCGGAAGTGCTGAAGACCCCACTCGTAACCTGGAGGAATGCTTTCGGAGACAGGTATTCCACTGCAGAGTTTTAGCTTATTAATGTGCAGCCAGGGACTTTCCTATAGCTGAATGAATACCGAAGTGGAGGTATCAGCCATTTCTTTTTCAGCATCTGAACCTGATCTTAGAATTCACCTTGGTAAGGACAGGCTGAAACCAGACTTAAATGCTCTCTTGCATTGTAGCTTGAACTCCTAAGTGAAAGTGCCCGACTTTGGGGTGTTGGGCAGATGTAGCTTTGCAGGGAGCCCAAGGTGGTCCCCACGCCCTGCGATAGCATGATTGCCCACCCCGACTCTGCCACCCACGCTGAGTTTGTCGTAAGGATGCCGAGAGACAACGTGGTGCTGTGCATAGTGCAGAAGTCTGATTTGTTTTCCTGTTGAGAGCCCCAGTGGTGCAGCTTCTGCTCGTCCGAGCGTTTGCACTGCAGAGACATGCCCCACATGTAACTGGTGTCAGAAACGCAGAGCAAAATACCTGTAATGGTGGAAACTCGGCACAGGCAACCTGCCCTTTGCCAAATGGCTGAACATGCCTTTCACGCAGCTTGGCTGGGCTGCAAGTGGTGATGGCATAGTTTAACATTAGCTCATAGTAATGCAAAGTCGGTCACATAGCTCCCAGATGACGATTTCTGCCCCTATGCTAAAAATACTGAACTATTGTCTAGAAGGGTTCTGGTTTCTTTTCACAGAACGCTTACTTTAAAAATGCTGGTGACTAAATAGCAAGCACAACAGTTCATTCATATTGCAGCTGGGACAGCAGTTTTCTTTCACTGATAAAAGAATCCCTGTTTAAAAAAAAAAAAACAAACCACATCGCCGTAGTAGTTTTAGCGTAAAGCATTGCCTTTTCTTCCACTTTTGTGGTCAGCATCTTCTTTCTACCAGGCAGCAAAGGTGGTGAAGCCAGTAAAAGAAGATGGCCTGAGGCAGGAACACACATGCGGAATCTTGAAGAAGTTTGGAGAAAGGACCTTAAAGGCTCTGTGAGTCTTCCCCGTGTTTATCGTTAGTCTGAAGTAAAGGGTGGATGTTGCATGTTGGCTGCGGGCGGCCCCACGCCTGCACAGAGCACAGTGACCCCCGAATACCAGCCGCATCCTTTTTGTGCGCAGAGCCCTAGTAGCATCTAACAAGGCATACAGATCAGGAATACAAATTTATGTATGATGGCAGTCCCCGTTTCCTTACGAACTGCCAGTAGCTTTCAAAATCTAAACCCAAGGTTTGAAATGATCACGCCTCTCTGCGATGAAAGCGAGAGGGATTGTCAGCAAAACACAGCTCACCTCGTTTCACCATTTTTGGCACAAGGTTGCTGCTGTAATTTCACGCTCACCTACCACATTTCTTTCCACCAGCTCACACTGAAAGATAACTCTGAAAAATCTCAGCCCTTGGCTTCAAGGGACGTTTATTTGTTAACTTCAGTGGGAGCAGAGAGCGAGCATTCCTGAGCGGTTTGGATACCTCCTCCACAGAAAAACGATGACAGCTATCACAGTCTCACGCTGGGAATATAAACAATAACTGTTTTTCTTTGTTGTAGGAAACTTGCTCAGATAAGCCAAAAATTCCCTAAAGCTGATTTCGTTACTGTTAACAAACTTGTGAAGGATATTGCTGACATGCACAAGGACTGCTGTCGTGGAGATATGCTGGACTGTATGCATGATAGGGTAAAACTCATTTAATATCAATATGTTTGCAGAAATGGAATGCATTTTTTGGTTGTTTTCAGATTTTGTTTTTTTCCTTCTGTGCCATACTGATTGCTCTCCAAAACGGAAGTTTAACTCTTTGGTCTAAAAACCTGGCTGATTTTCCCATTTGCCTTGTCCTGGTGCAAGGTCAGCAAACAAGGGCAGAAAGATCACTTTGGGACTAAAACGACCTAACACCGCTTCAGCAGACTTGGTTGCAGCTCCCAGCCGTGCCGTGTGCTTTCCGTGCGGCTTTCGGCAAAACACAGTATCTGCCCGTCCTCCGGTCTCTACCTTCTTCTCACATACCGAATCCATTTAGCTCACTGCTTGTCTGTGGTGTCTAGCGAGACAGCCAACGTCTCGCTGTAGGTGGTTACCCAGTAGCACCTACCACATGGCAAGCAAGGGACAGCGGCAAATAGAACAACAGGAATTCAGTTGTCTTCCTTGTTCTGCCAGATGGCTGTTGCACAGCTTTGGCCAGCCACCTCTTATCTTTGGGAGTCTCCTCCTCTGTATGTAAAATGGAGATAAAAACCCCAATCCAAAAAAAAAAAAAAAATCAACCCCCACCACAATCCAATAAAAATTTTTTCCTTCCCTTTTTTTGCTTTACAGGAAGAGATTCTACACTATGTCTGTGCCAACCAAGACATCCTATCAAGTAAAATTAAGAAGTGCTGTGAAAAGCCTCTGTTACAAAGAAGTGAATGCATAGTTAATGCAGAAAACGATGACAAACCTGCAGACTTGTCCCCCCACGTCAGGGAGTTTATAGAAGACAAAGGAGTTTGTGAACGTTTTGCCCGGGAAAAAGATACACACTTAGCCAGGTAAAGTGGGTCGTCTTCTACTCTCCGATTTCACTGTTTCGATACCTGGGTTAAAAGATGACAGTTTGGACCTCAAAGCCCTGCTCGTCAGCCTCAGCTTCGTCTGCTCTGTGAGCACGCAGCCATGGGATACTGGGCAAGTTGATCTTAGTAAAAGACCACTCAACCCTAGAAGGTATGGGGCATGGGAAAAAAAAAAATGCAGAACAGGGCATGATTGTTATTTCAGAGACGAAACTGAAGAAACGCCTGTGAAATTTAGGTACTATCAGTTCCGCTCTCAGGCCCAAAATATAGCTTTGATCCGCTCCTTAAGTGGGAATTCAAAACCACTTGTTTAAGTGAGACTCATGTCACCACTGAAACAGGATTGGTCTGTTTCTGTTCTAGCCGTGCTCCTTTGTGCCATGAAGCCCTGATCCTACCTGTACTAAACTTGGGCAGGAATGCCACAGGCTGCAACAGAAACAGCATCGAGCCCCAAAGACAGAGGAGTCCCTTCAGATAACATATATCACTTCCATTTATGAAAAGTGCAGCTAATCGATTGGGCACGACAGCTGTGCAGGGTGACTGCTTCAGCAGAGCTCATCTTTTCAGCATCTACTGAGAAACGGGTCTGTTACCAGCAATTATTTAATTATCATTTAGACAGGATTAAACAAAGAGCCAAACCCCAAGCCTCACAAAGCTCTAAGCTATGCTTGACCCCAGCTAACGCTGAGCTGGAACGGTTACGTGCACAGGACTCACTCAGACCATGCCGTGCTCAGTCAGCCACGTTTTTTTCTGCTTCAGTCCCAGGCTCAGACAGGGCAAAATTCTCCCAGTTCCGCCCGACGGCAGACAAAACCATCCCGAAGGCACCCCTGCTGTCCTTACCGTCCCTGACCTCTTGAGGGCAGTTGTTTGGCTTATCGCTAATTCCTGGTACTCCACATATTGCAGGTTTCTATATGAATATTCCAGGAGACACCCTGAATTTTCTGCTCAGATGCTTTTAAGAATAGTTAAAGAATATGAGGACCTGCTGAAAGAATGCTGCAAAACCGGTGCTCCAGACGACTGCTGCAGCAGAGGGGTAATTGCGAAGCAATTTAACATGGATAGAGATGCCGGGGAAAGGGATGGAGCTAACACTTCTGTGCGCCCTGCTCTCTTTCGGACTCCCTAGCGGTGCCAGTTGCCCTCTTGCAAATGTACAAGGCACGCATGGTTACTGTCTCAGGTAAAGACAGCGGCACTGTGAATATCTGAGGTTAGGAGCCACCCTGTGTCTGTGACCGAGCCTTGCACCAGTGATACAACATTAAATATTTCACTGTGATTCGAGGTGGACATTTATTACGTTCAGGCAGTTAACAGAGGTTTCAGGCAGATGAGGGCTTTCTAATGGAATTAAAAATGGGTGGTATATATCAGGCAAGAGGTAGCTATAGATATCTGGGCCTTCTCATGAGGCAATAGGGCATTCTCCATTGCCCCTGACATGACAACTCCTCAAATTTTTTTTTTTTTTTTCAGGAGAAAGAACTCAGGAAACATATTTATGAAACTGAAAGTGTCATGAAGACAAGCTGCGACATTTACAAGGAGAAAGGAGATTACTATTTCCAAAACGAGTATTACTTTTTTTATATGCTTATGTTACTCCTGCACCAGCTGGGCACAACTCTGGCTGGAGTAAAGCCACACATGTCAAAAAAAACTAGGCTAAAAGACACCCCTTGAATATTTGGACCAATATATTAACCTGCCTCAAGGTTTTGGGCTTTTTTTATCTTTTCCAAGACAATGTTCTGGCCTCTCATGAGTTTTCACCTTAACCCAACTCATGAAGCAGCAAAGTGCCAACTTGATCGATCTCCTGTCTGTTTCCTGTGACGTTGTTGCTTCATAGCTGCATTTTGAGCTCTGAGCTGTAACATCAGCGTCATAAATCTGCCCAAAAGATAGGGGCTCTGTCTTTTGCAAAAGACTTCGCTCCATCCAGCTCGTGCAGCAGATGTAAACATAAACAATTGGAACATAAAGCTAACTACAGCAGACAGAGCAAAACCCGACTAGCTCAACCATATGCTATGTTCAAAAGCAGCGTGCAGGCACAAGCCTGCTGGAGGAACTTTGGCCCTGATTTGCAACGTTAATGAGCACGTACCTAATGTAAAGTACGTAAGCTACCTCAATGAAACCTCTGAACTGTTTGCGTGTTTAAAGTTAGGCTTCAGCTAGCCTTCTCTGGGGAGATGGATTGGGCTTTTTCTGCTCCCGAGCACGTTGGATTTTTAAAAGACCTTCGGAACTAGAGGTTTCCAGCAAACCTGGTGGGCTGCTTCTGCCTGTTGGATCAGCAGCTAAGGGTTTCCTGGCCACGATGGTTAATAAGCACAGGTTTTCCAAAAGAAAAAACAAGTGAACTTTTTTGAGCTCATCATCTGCCCTCATCTAGGCTGCCGAGAAGTCACTTGAGTTCAATTTTGCTCTTAGGCAAGCTCTTCACGCTCCCAGGGAAATTAATAACAGGGGAAAACCATATGTACCATCTGGTAAAAGGGCCCACCAACATATAACTGGCAGTGTTGTCGTTAATTTTATTTATTTAGCCTGCTAAGAGACTGGTCAGAAAAAGGAGAGAGCTCAAGCAAACAGAGCAGGCTTACACTCGCCTAGGGGAGTTTATAAACACCAGGCTGAGTCCTGCCCTTGTACTAGTGAGTGTTCTGTGGGGTTTGGCTGGGGCTTTACACACGCGAAGGCAGTGGCTTGCTCACTGCTGCCTGGTGGAACAAAAACACCAGCATCAAAGCAATTATCATTTCAGGCTGCTCATGAGCTTCACCAAGAAGATGCCTCAGCTGACTTCTGCAGAGCTGATAAAATTCACCAAGCAAATGACTACCATTGGCTCCAAATGCTGCCAGCTAAGCCAGAACAAGCTACTGCCCTGTGCCGAGGAAAACGTGAGTATTTTTCTTCCGTACCTTGGTCCTGTTTCTTCCTGAAACTCTGCCAGAAATTCTGCTGCCAGCAGGGTCCCAGAGCTTGGACTAAAGGCAAATGAGAAAAACGTTCACTGAGCTATTGAGCTGGCCTGAAGAAGAACTTCCAGATACTTGCCTGAAGTAAGCAAAACTCGGCATCCCTGAAGTCAACGCTCGCATTGAAGTATAGGAGGAGCAGGAAGCTGCCAGGCCAGCGCTAGGCAGTTAACAGCTATGCAGTGCAGGCAGCCCGACCCTGTTCCCTCTGAAGCTACTGATCTCGCGGCCGAGTTTGTCCTTTCTAGGTGCCTGAGGCTGTAGCGATTATGGAAAGGATGAATTGTGCATAGCTCTTCCATAAGATTGCTCCAGGCCTGTAAACCAAAGGACTTAAAAAGCTTCAGCCTGTCCTCCAGCCACCCATTTGTACAACATCACCTTCACCAGAACAGCCGAACATACCGACGGAAATCCTGCCGATGAACACAAATCAAATGCACGCATGGTTTTATGAAGAAATCACATCATTGCTATGCATCGCTTCTATTTAGGGCAGTCCCTAAAACCATGTATACATATTTCTTCTGAGAAACCCGAGCCATTTTTGCACTCACGACAGTGAACATTCAGTAGAAATGTAAACTGTTATCCATCTTACAAACAAGCTTTAACTTAAATTTTCAGTTATTTTTTATAACTTGACTAAGAGCAGCATGTAATGAAGGGTTTTTTTGAAAATGAAAAAATAATGTAAAATTGTTTCTTTCACCTCTCTTGCTAAAGTTGGATCTCGTGCTTGGAGAAATATGTAGAAGACACCTGACCAATCCTATAAACCCAGGAGTTTGCCACTGCTGTAGTAGCTCCTATGCTCTCAGGAGGCCATGCTTGGGGAAACTAGACATCGATGAGAATTACGTGCCCTTGTCATTGACTCCTGGTCTGTTCACTTTCCATGAAGACTTGTGTACAACTGAAGAGGAGAAGTTACAGCACAAGAAGCAGGAGTAAGACGTGCCTGGTTTACTCTGTCACCCCTGTGTTTCTTATTCTTATCCTGGCAACGCTCACCTTTCCCTTGTCCACTCTGTCTGGGCCTCTTGTCCTGCAATACACCAGGGAAAACCAGTCATAGACCCCTCAATCCCTCTTCCATGCTCCTTTTGTTTCCTCTCACACTAGTCCCACTTCCTTCCGCTATCTGCTTCAACCTACTGTCTTAGGCGAGAAGAAAGTAATTTTCAGAGGTGGGTAGCTGCACTGGTACCTACACCAGCGGAATGGACACAACAGGTATCCAAAGCTAGGTCCGATAAACACGTCCTCCCGCTGTCCTTCATGGCAACTGCCCAAGGCACTGCGTGACAAGGCACCAGAAGAAGCAGGCAGCTACTGCCTGAAGTCCTGCCTGACCTTTGGGGCTTCATTAGGGCTCATTTCCCAGGACTGGAAAGCCCATGCGTTTTTTCTTATCCCATGCACTCCTTCAGTCTCTGAAAAGCATTGGTGTTTGGTTGCCTTGGTCAGACAAAGCTGGCATGCTGGCCCCCAACGCCAGTGTCGCTGTAAGGGGAGGGGGGGGGGAAGCAAACCTCTTCGGGCCTTAGTCTGTGCTGTGGTGAACCCGTACGGTCCTGGACCCTCTGGGGTGGTGCACAACACAAACGATCTGTGCAGTTTATTCATGGATATTCGTGGGGGAGCAACTCCAAAAATGAGCGTTGATACTGTATTTCACAGAGGAACGGGGCGCCTCTTTGCTCCCTCCTGCAAATACCTATCTGGGCGGTGAACAAAAATGAAAAAACTATAGAAAGGAAGTGGGCTGTAACAAAACAGGGACTTTGCAGGAGTAGCATTTGGGAAATGCTCTGCAAGCTGCATGCTTACTTCCCAGCTTCACAGGGCTTGCTTTGCTTTTCTTGCAGAATGCTCGTCAACCTCATCAAATACAAGCCCCAGATCACACAGGAACAGCTGACCTCCGTCACGGTGGCCTTTACTGCCATGAGGGAACAGTGCTGCAAAGAAGAAAACCGTGAGGCCTGTTTTGCGAGAGAGGTATCGTTTCTGCTGTCACCCACCCATTCTGGATCCAAACGGAAACGTGGCATCGAGTGCAGATTTCTCCCTTAAGCAGCAAAACCAAAGCTTGACTCCAGAATTCCTGGAGTTACATTCCAAAGACAAATTTTATTGCCTGCACAAGTAGATATGTGTACCAGTTGAATGGTCATTAGACAACTTATCTGATTAGTCTTGTGTTCATGTGCAGCAGTTTATAGATAGAGAGCTCAGCTACGTCTGTTGCTCCTGGGGAGTCACTGGGACTTGCACTGTTGAAGGATTCGGGTGAAGGTTTTTCCCTGGCTAACAGTTCTTAACTGAATTTCTCTTGAAAAGTACATCTGCAGTAGGGAGGGGAAAAGATATATTCACATTTTAGATCAAAGCATTTTCCCTGTTTATTCTCCCTACCTCTGTTTTCCTCTTGTCTTCCCTGTTATTTTAGCTCTCTGAACTCGATACTGCAGAGCTACTTTGGCTTCTCTTTACCCTCCAGTAAATCTGCTTTTGCCTACTTCTCGTCTCTCTCTCCCTGATGTGTTCCTTAACTGAACTTTAACAAACCATCCACGACCCTTGAGCCTTGCTCTCTCTTTTCCTAAGTCTTTGCCTTGCTCTGCTTTAAAGGATAAAATACAGAAAATTCTCTCTTTTTAGTAAGAGAGATTTCCACCTCTGAACACACCCAAACGGTGTACTTAAAAAGAAGCAAGCATTCTACTAACTCTTCCTAATAGAACTGTATTTCATTATTTTTCCGACTACCAAATCTTCTAAGGCAATCTGAGCTGAACAATGAAAGCAAAACGTATATGAAACCTAGTGAGATAGGTACATGCACTCTACGTATAGAGCGTTTGTACACAACTTGCAAAGATTACAAAACATCACCTATGGCTGCCATACTCATTTACCTTGCTGGCAGGTACATCATCTTCCTGACTCTATCACTCATAGATATTTTGCTTTTTTTTTTTCAGGGTCCAGAACTTATAAAAAGAAGTGAAAAACTGTTGTCAGCATAAAGAGCTGAAATAGCATATTGGACGATACTTGCTGAATGGTAGGAAGTCACAGAAACTTTAGCAGTGAGCATATCTTTTCTAAATGAAGAATTCATGAAGTATAAACAGGAACGTAGGATTTGTCGTAGTGGAGGAAACTACGTTGTGGCTCTTTACTCACAAATCTAATGAAGCCGTGAAGGTTTACAGCAGCTGCAGTTCTGCCGCTGTCCGATCTGCCGCTGTGAACGCGGTAAAAAGAGGTGCCTCCGCAAACAAACCATCGACTTTCCGCACAGAACCTGCTGAGCTGTGGAACTGTAAACCTGGTCTGCTTGCAGAGCTCAGCTTACCTGAAAATTAAGTGCCTTTACCGATTTTATTCAAATAGGGGGAGAAACCCGTATGCAAATTTCATCTCTGGCTGCTATCACTTCCATTCAAAATGATTACAGATATGTAAAATTTTAACCAAAACAAGTCACTTAAAGCCAGTTAAGTCCATAGAGAAGGTGCATCACCTTAAAGAAATCCACCAAAAGAATAAATCAAATGGATGGGAATTCAGGGTTTAGATGTGGCCACCCCCTTATGTTATGGAATATTATTTTACTTATACCAAATAACCAGAGACACCAAAAAAAAAAAGGCATTTTAAACCTCAAGCTTTCAAAGCATAAATGCAAATGAGATCAAGTTAAGAAAATCTGCCTGGAACCACTTCTAAATTATTCTTCAGTCACCAAATAATTCTTTTTGCATTTTTATTGCACTGTCCTCGAAATACAACATTTGCACTCACGACTATGGGCTGCTGTAGCAGAGTTGTAAAGTTGACTTTAAGCACAGAAAAAGATTATTTTGGGCATCCCAAAGAGCGTGAGAAAGAGGAGAAATGAGCCAAATGTCATGGGAAGGACAGAACATGCTGAAACACCTGGTCAGCAAACAAATGTTTAGAGAAAGCACCAGGAGGCTGCCAAATTTACGCTCCAGGTGGTTGACCAAAAAACAGCTTTTGGGTTTTTACTTCCTTTTTATGTGAAAAGAAATTAGATGGCATGTTAAAAATCATATGTCAAAAACAGAACTAAAAGAAAGGAATATTTTTTCTCTGGAAACCTTTGGCTCGAAGGCAGAGATACCCAGGGATGAGGTTCTTTGGGGAGCTGTACCTAGCAGTACTTCTCCTAGGAGCATTTCAGCATACGTAAGATAAAGCAGCAGTGCCCAAACAAACATCTCATAAAATGCAAGCCCAGTTTGCAGTATGACTAGAGAGAAGGTTTCGGAGTCACACTGAAGAGGTCGACCAAAGCGAGTCTCTTCAGAACCTCTCCTGTATATACTGCTAGGCAATATTCTCATTAAGGATACAAATAACGAGAGGAAAAGCCATTCAACAGATTTCTGGCTGAGAGCAAGATGGAGCCACGCTGCTGCACATCCCTTAGCACATTTGCAAAATCAAAATCATCTTGGCAAATTGGAGAAATAGCCTAGAATAAGCCAGCTGCGTTCCACGAGAACAAACACAACATAGGTACGGTTACGCAGCTGCACTGTTTCAGTTCAGGAAAACTACTCATTAGGGAGTCGTGCGGATAACAATGCCGTTGTAACAAACCACAAACTGACTGAGAGTCACCAACAGTTTGCTGCTAATTGGAGTCGCACATTGTGCTTGCATACCTGGGGTATAAGCAGAACAACAAGCTACATAACAGGCGTATCGTGGTTTCATTTTCCTCACCTCTGGTAAGGACCTTGCCCAGAGCATTAGGACAAGTCTTGGGTACCTCACTTCTGGAAAGCATTTCACTGAAGAGAGAACAATGGTAACAGTCAGTGATCCGGAAGACATGAAAAGGAAAGCTAAAATAGATCCGGGTTGCCCAGTTTAATGAGAAAGGCTGCAGGAACTTGGAAATCTTCACGTACCAAGAGAGACTGATCCCAGGACAATAAAGCAGCTAGTCAGCGCCCAGTAAGGAGAACAAAGCACCAGGACCGACTAGGAAAAGCGGGAGCTGTGACAGGGACACAGATATTCCACAGGCTTCACCCAAGCATCAGAGATGTTTTCAATACCAACACAATGATTCCATACCCATCTTGGGCTTCTCTTTGTGCTATGTTTTCTTCTGATTTTATGCTCTGATGAAGATCAGTCTTCTCAAATCTGGGGGGTGGTTTGGGTTTCCAGCTGTTTTTTAAAATCCAGTGATGACTTTGGATTTTCTCACAGCACAGCTTGGTAGTACAAATTCAGGCAAGATCTATACTCTAATAGACATCTTCGACGTTACTTCACAGCGGAGACTCCACATTCAAAAGCATTGCTGTGTTGTCTTGAAAACCCAATAATGCTTTGGAATAAATTCTTCCCCTGTTCTTGTCTATATTTGTCAGAAACAATTCATCTAAATGAGCACAGTATTTACGAAGAACTAACACCACAGCAAAATCACAGCTTTATTTCACTAGCCCTTAACACCCAGCAGCCTCTAGACAATCCGTGGTATGTTCCATAGGTGTTTTCCAGCAGCTTTCAGAACAAAGTCAGCAGGATAAGGGAAACAAAAAGGATTCAAGCATTTAACATCAGATAGTAGCAAACAAGGCTCAAATTGGGAGCCAAGTATGTACCCAGAAGATTGGGGAACCTGCCCAAAAGCACTTCCTTTCTTTTCCACGTGGTCTGTGCATTGATTTCTCTTTTAGTATCAGACAAAGTAATTAGGAATATTTCATATTACATATTTTCATACCACCCCTTCTTACAACTACAAGAATTTAGTATAAGAAAAAAGAGACAGAAATAGCCTCTTCTGCAGAAAAACCCCAACCCTACTTTTTTCTGGTTCAAGTGAGAAACGGGTGCCACAGTGCAGGCAGGGGCCCTCTGTAGCACTTGCCTTTTTGTCTTAAGTGCAGACTAGCTTATTCCCCTGCCCCTGACGTTGAGGTCTCCCAGAATTGCTTTGCAAATGGATCCCAGTTTGTTCCTTACAGCAATTTAAGCTGAACAACACCAGAAAGCCAGCCCAAGAGGCCTGTTCCTGTTCTGACTCCAGCACCATGTCCGTAGTGCATCAGTAGAGCCAGCTGGTGCTTGCACCATCCCAGCCTCACAGGAATAAGCAACTCCACCTGTGACACAGCTGAAACTGCCAGCTTCTCCTTGGGTTTGGGCAAGAAAGTGACCATGGTCTGCCTCAGACTGCACTGACCTTCCCCTTACCTCGGAAGTACACCCTGTACAGCAGTAGGGCGCCTTCCGTACCTTCTGCAGCTTGGCCAACAGCTATTTGAATGCTCCCTAGGGAAATTTCCATGGTGCTTGTACACATACTTCTGTTGCATCAAGGAATTTGTATTTGCACCTCTAAGGCAACTGCTAAGGAATGCAATGCATTTGATTGCCCAATTATTTTTATTTCTCCCCTCTGTGCTTGCTTGCCTGTATTTTTTGTTCCTGGGCAGGATTATATATCCTGTACATTAAAGTAAACCCCTCTCCCCAACCACAGTAGCCTCAGTTAGCACACTGACTTCTCATTTTTCAGTTACCATCCAGTTAACATCATCTGCACAGCATCAAGTCTGTCACATTTGATTTACTCCACATGATTTCTAGGCAACATTTTCTGCACACCAGTTCCCCTCCCTCTCACAGCATTTATCTCGTTATCTGCATAAACCAAAGGCAGCCAAGGCAAAACACAGATACCATGCAAAAACCAAACTAAAACAGGAGGGCAATGAATTGCGCACAAATTGGATTTTATTAACATCTCTACCATTTGAGCTTTCATGTTCAGGACGACTCAACCAGGTAGGACCCAACAGCTGCTGCTGTCCACTGCACTGGGGCCAGACTGTCCCAGACCTGCAGGGGTGGGCAGGACAGCACCCCTACCCCTTCACAGCAGAGGGGTTCAGCCTCTCTCACCACGCACCTCTTGCTTCCCTCTTCAAATACACAACACAGAAAGCAACATGGAACCATTTGTTTCAACAACGGCAAAAAAATGCTGCGGTGCCTCGCAGGACCCAGTCAAGCAGATGCATTGGTATTTAGTGAGAGCTCTTCACAGTTCAAGAGCTATTTCGGAGATAGACTCCCTCGTCTGTTTAAGAGCTGAGTAGCTATTGAGTAGGAGGGTTTCTATTTATATTTTTGTAACTGTAGCTCAAAGCTTAAGCAAGTAAGGCATCTACCAGCCTGAAGCTAGTGGTATGTCAGGTCTCTTGCACAGGTATATTTCTAAAGGTAAGTGAAAAGCCTAACTGCAGACTTAGATACATGAAGACCTTTTGCCACTTATCTCTACTGAAAAGCTTCCTCCTAATGTAATTGAACATTTCTCTAGTAGAGGGGAAAGCCATATAGTTAGTGTTCGTTTTTTCTGTGCTGTTAACACAGTGGTTACTGCAATATGTTTCTTCCATGCTAGACTTTAGGTAATGGTTTGGAAATAAGCAGGTTCTACAGCCTTGTGCTTGGCACAGGACTTGTTCCTCTATCCTAAGTTTTAAGCTAGTCTCAGCACCTATCTTTCAGGGGATCTAATGCATCTTCTTAGGTGGCTCCCAACTTGTATTCCAGAGCCGTAGAGGAGTGGGTTCAGTTTCAGTTGTGTAATTATCAAGAGAAACTTCAGCACTTTGAACACCCCTGTGCTCTAACTGCTCTTCGGTCATGGCACATTCAGGCAAAGGTACTGACTTTCCTTGGGCAAAGGCTGCAGGCGGGGTGTTCGCAATAGCCCATTCACATCAGACAGCAGTCTCTGTTTTTTTAACAGTTCGACTACCAAGGTGCTGGCATATCACCCTCTTCTCTTTTAGGTACCTGAGACGAAGAGAGAAAGAAGGCATTTAATTAACACACAAACATGCAAGAATTGAACCCAAATTGTAACATGATTGTTGAATGGCTGAAAAACCTTGTAATGAAAGCTTTTCTGATAGGAAATGGAAATTGCTATTTGTTTTTTCTCTTTACATTTCCTGGCCTCTTCAACTCAAAGTGATTATCAGATGGTCATTTGGTAAAAAACCCCCAGCTAGTATAGCCTCTCATGGCTTTTGACCTCAAGACTCATAGATATATACTGAGGAATATCGGTGCCTTTCTAACATGCACCTGTTGTGCATTTTGAGCTGCCATCAGAAGACCTCAAGCCACTTATCAGAAGTGAAGTTTTTGAAGGGACATTATCAATTTGGCACTCATCTAGCTTAAATGCTATGCTACCGAAATAGTACCACAGTACGTACTGCGTTTACAGTTGCCATGGAAAGACTCAGCACCAAGTAGAGACTGTGGAACCACTCTAAAGCTCAGAACACAAAGTGAACAGTAGTGACCCTCAGGGTCTGAATTTTCTGGAGAAGTCCCCCCATGAGCATGTAGTGAATATTTTTTCCTGGAATCTTAAACAGCAACAGCTCATCCGGGCATGCAGACTATCAAACAGACTGTAGATCTCACCAAGTTGCACATAAGCAGCCACAGCACAGTGCTCTAACTGCTCTCTGCTGTGTAAATGCATTCACCTCTCAAGCCAATCCGTAACTGTAAATATTCTCCTGAACTGAAAGTGACACCACTCATTTTACTTCCATTTACCTAGCAACTGTCTGTTGAATCTCCCGTTCTTCTTGTTCATTTATTCGGTGTAGAATTGACTCCAAAAAGGGAAGATTAAAATGAATATACTGAGCAACCTGTCAAGGAGACAGCACAAAATGCCCATTAGCGCATATGCTCACTGGGAAAGATATTGTGAACTTTCAGAACTGACAATATACATACGTCACTGCTAATCTCTTCCACTTCTCTGTCCATGAGAAAAAATTTGGCAATCTTCTCTGAGGGCCCCTGCAAGAGTCTGTGCAGTAAGGGAACGTCTCCACTCCGGAGCTGCTTCTTTTCTGTGGTTTAAAAGAAATGCTGTGATGCACAGAACATACAACAGTGTCTCTAGATAGCTCATGCCATCAGTAGTCTTTTTTTCTTGACAAAGATCCCATATTTGATGTGCAATTATTAGATACCTAGCAAGGCTAAGACGTATTTGCAGGAGGACGTGGCACCTAACTCATACTAGGCATTTTGAACGAAATCGGTAGATGCAACACAAAGGAGTTGCAATTTAGGTGGCCAAGTAAACATTTAAGAGACTTCATAGTTTTCAAACATCATTTCAGCTCCTAGTTTGGCATTAAGGGTATATGCCCATCAGGCATCTCTCCCATTCTTTCAGGTATTTATTTTAATAAGGATTTAATTCCCTTCTTCCTGAAGGAATACAGTAGACTGTTGTAGAAGTAAATGCTTTTTCAGTGCCAAAATGACTACTTTAACTAGGCATCTGCGATGCAGGACTACCATCCAAAACTGTCAATTAAAATTCCCCATAACACTACCAGTGGGAGCCTGGCACCTCACAGCAGCAGCGTGGCTATGCAGAACAGAACTTAGAGCAGGAGAGCACCTTAAACACAGCTTTTAAATCCAGGAAAAACAGAGGCCTGTTTAGCTGAACCAGTCCCACCGGGAAGATGCCGAAAGCGCCGAGGACACAATTGCTCAGGTTTTCCTCTCCATCAGAGGACCACACATCTGAGGGCTCTCCAGAAAAGCTGAAACACCACACCACACCATGCCCATGCTGTCTGAACAAGGATAGATGCCCGTGACGAATCCTGCCACTCCGAGTTAAGCGGTGCACACTTACCTCCGGATGCATGGATAATGTAAAGTGCAAATTCATGCGGGCTGTTTTCTATCTGTTAAACACAAACAAAAAAGTCTAATCAAACTGATTGACACACTTTCCTAGCATTTTACTGCCAGCAAATATTCTCTGTGCTTCTCAACTCAGATATTTAAAGTCTGAGACTGGGATCCCGTCTGTGGAAAAGTTAAAAAGATAACAGATTTGGGTAAAGTAAAGCAGTGCTGTGGTGTTCACTGTCCCTGTACCCCACTGCTTTGTCATTGCTGACATGACCATACTGCCCAAATCAGTAACACACCCTCTTGGACAACACCGGATCTTTACAGTCTTGTTTCCTTAGAGCATCCTTCACTACTTCATACAACTCCCTTTGCAGGTGACTGGCCTACTTGCCCAGACTATTACCATCAGGGTAAAACCCCATCATCTCTTCCTATCCACTTGCCTGCACAGCCACATTCAGAAAAAAAGTCATTTTGAGCACCTGTTTTTCAACTTACTATCTACAACTTCACCATCTGCTCTGTAACTCCTTTCCTGATGTTATTATCACAGAAGTCAATTTCTCCTTTTAGTATTACACTATTAAGTCTTACTAACCATCTGAAGTAATTCTGCAATAGCAAAGTCTCTAGACAAAGGAAATGGAGAATTATCAAAAGTTGTACAGTAAGAAGCTATGTAGGTGTTGGAGAAACATACAGCACCAATGCTGACTATATTTCTGACGAGGTACAGTTGTGTTAATGTAAGACAGTACCAAAGAAATACCAAGGGGAAAGAAAGTCACTTCAGACAGCATGGCACTCTTCTTGAACACTAGTTTCAACTCTGGCTTTCTGGGGCTTTCTGTGTGCCCAGACCTAACAGAATGCATCTCAGCCACTTGGGCTAAAAGGAGAATTTTGTTTTAAGCAACATACCATCAGTGGTGCCCGTCACTAGAGGGTAGCAGAGACACATGCATTAAACAAACATCCTTTCTCCGTGCTAGGAAATGCTCAAAGTGCAGCCGCATTTTCCCCTTTTGTGCGTGACTTTATAGAGAAGCCGTTCTGTAGTTCTTCCTTCAATGCACACTATACACCCAGTATGCCTTTTCTAGACTCAAATAGCTGTGAAACATTCATAAAATAAAAGCAAGCCATTCCTTAAAAAAGATCGCTGTGTTTTTTCCTATGCTCTAGTCTGTGTACTACCTCCCTCCCAGTTATTTCCTGCCTTTCATGCAGCTCTGGTGTGACACACTGGAATTAACATTTCTAGAACACAGCTGCACTCGCTTCTGCAAACATGCAGAGTTACCTTAAACTTTCGAAGCAATTGTTCTATTACTTGTCTTGTCCTCATCTGGCTGTTTATTCTTATTTTGGTTTCTGATCCAAAAGCTGGAGTAAAAACTGATGTCTAGGAACAAAAACAGCAGCAAAAGGGCATGAGTATGAGGAGTGCTGCACTCAACAGCTGGGCTGAAAAAGATAGAAACCAACCCAGCTCTGGTACACAACAAGCCGTCATGTCATGCATGCTGCCACCGTCACCGCAAAGCAAAGGGCGGGCGGTGACCTCAGGAGAGCGCCCCTGGCACGTGGGACTGCTGCAGACCCCTGTGCAGCGGCCATGCCCGCTTCAAAGCCAGCTTCTGGAGCAGGCCCCAAGAACAGACACCAGGGGTTGAGCCCAAGGCCCAGTGACACCGGCCTGGCCAGGCAGGGGGCCAGTGGGGAGCACCCCTCCGGCCTACAGGGCAGCTCCAGAAGCTTGCTGCACTTCTCTGAGTGCCCTAGTACCCAACCTCAGGTGATGGAAGACAAGCATAAACCTTCATACCTCATAGTTGTAGAAGTGCCCATTAATTGAAAACCTGTGAGTTTCTACTTCTGTCCTCGCTATGGCAGGGAACTTGGTCCTCTTCCACACAGCCGCAGCATTGCTGACGGCCCTGGGCAGGGTAGCGCAGTCATGTTCCTGCTCGCTCTTGGACTTCAGAGTGCAGCTTTCGTAACATGAATAACCTGGACAAAATGAAACCACGTCAGCATGTTGTAATGCTGCTCTACCCTCCTTGCCAGCACCCCCACAGGAAGAGGGTTCTTGGTGGAGGGATTTTCTTTTTTTTTTTTCCTAAATAATTTTTTGGGTGTGTGGAGGGAGTGGGAGAGGAGGAAGGCATAGGCCTATGATGCAGAGCGATAGGCTGTTTGCAGTGGCCCCACTTGGCTATTTTGTTCGCTTTTGGGAGTGATTTCTTGGTGAAAGCACAGCCTGTTAGCACCAGCCATTTGAATAGTTACATGCACAGCAGTGTTTTCACTAGCCAGACATAGGCCAGTGTTTCACTAGCACGTAACAAATATTACACAGCGACAGAAAAAGACATCCCTTGACTGGTAGGGAGGGCCTCATGTGCCACATTATTTCTGCAGACACAGAACAAGGAATTTAGTGAATATAAGAGCACCGACACTAACTTCTCTCAAGGTTTGGCTTTTCCTCAGTAGATTTCAATGTCTCCCCGCTAATATGATGTAGATCATCAAATTCTCCCCAGCGTGTCATTCCCCTGAAATACCAAACATATTTATAGCCAATTACTGGTCATTAACTGAGCGATTTCAATTTATCCTGTAGCCAGGCTTCACATAATACATTTCCATCCCTGTTCAAAACTTTATAGAACACGACTACAGGCTTCAATGGGATATATGAAGCCAGTAATTTAGTCTACGTAATGATAAAATTAGTAAGATGTGGTATGATTAGGGATCCCAAATGTAACACAATCCTATTTAGAGCCTGTTCAACATCAACCATGATGTCCCCCTTCAGTAATTTGCAGTAATTCTTTATCTGTTTTATAGCAATGCCCTGGATTCATCACATGTAGGATACAAGTCAGGCCTACAGAAAAGACACACAATATTGTGGTTTGAATAGTCACAGGACACATGGTGTCTGTTATACAGGCAGGGACATCAAGGATTTAATTACCATACTAGCCCCTCCTGCTATCCAAACCAGTTCTGCACGAGAGCAGGGAATTCAATCCAGCCTGTTTTAAAACCCAGCTTTATGCCAATGTTTCCATAATACACTGCAAAAAGTCTCTAGCAGAAAGTCTCTGGCCAATTACTGCGACTAAACCAATTTGTAGGAAAATATTAAAAAATATTTGTTTCCTATATATAAATTCAAAGCAATACTCAACTAACTCCAATGAACATGCCAAACAGCAATCCCAGCTGTGTTCCATGCATTTAAAAAGTTAATTTAAGATCAAACAGTCAAGCTGCTCTGCATACCTTAAAGCATGTCAGGGCAGGTTCACTTTTCTGCGATCACAAATTAATATTTCTTTTAAGATTCAGATCTCCAGCAGTCATAAGTTTTTCAGGAAATAAAAGGTAAAGCGTAGCTTTAATTGCCAGACTGGGCCCTACCCTACAGGCCACACGCACCCTGTACCAGTAGACCTGGCCAAGGTGACCAAAGCGATACGGATTTGCCTCAGACTAGAGTTGGTCGCTGGTTACTCCTGTGAGGTTACATCCCTCAATTTCAACAGCAAGAGATAGGGAGGAAGGCTGTCCCTGACTTTATGGAAACTCCACAGCTCCAATGACGGTAGAATCAAATCCACAATTCAAACATGTACCACATGCAATCCATGACAAAGGGTAATTAAGAAAACCAGCCCTGAAACACAGAATTTATCAGGGAGTCATTCAGGGTTAACATTGGCTCAGCCCCCATATTTCACATTACTCAGCTTCAGCTCATCAGATACAGTTCGAAATTCACCAAGCAAGGCTTGGGAAATAGTGTTCGAAACGGAAGGAAGAAATATTCTACATCAGTTTTTAAAGACAGGGCAAATCTAGCAGGAGTCAAATCAGCACAATGTGCTCAGATACGAAAGGTCATAGGCAGCAGCCTGAAGGAGCAGCTGATCCATGTGTATTTCTAAGGGGTTTTAACACTAGGTTCTGCACAGACAGAGCCAGCATCCCTTCCTTGGCTTGAACTTTGTCCTGGGAAGCAATGCTGTCACACCTGAAGCACCTGGGAAGGTAACCTGCAATAGTCAATCACTTCGCCCTAACCTACCAGCTTCTTCCTTCATACTGTAGAACATGCACCAACATTATGTCTTTCAAGGGCTACGAACGTCATTGGGTGTACATGTATACATGCAGATGTTGCTTGGGGGTGCGGTTGGGTTTTTTTGTCATTTTTACACAACAGAATTTCTAGTACTTGCACAGGAATAGCCAGCATAGACAAAAGCAGCCTCCTCCACCCTCTCAACTGTTCTTAAGCTGAAAGCTAGGCTAAGATGCTGCAAAATGCACCTTTCTGCCCAGCAGAAGCTGTTAAAAGACCACACCAGTTAGAGTACCACTGTGCAAGCAACCACCACAACCTTTGGGGAATCTGGGATATACCGTCAGCCATCTCTATCAAAGCCACCTACATGAGCTCTCTTGAAATACTAGCCAGCCTTCTGCTTATGGAAGAGAAAACATTACCTTTTAGTAGGGAACAAACCCACATTCTCTGTTGACTTCAGGGTTACAAAAGATGGTATCTGCTTCTCATCCTGAATTTTTAATTGGATAGGATGTCGGACTCCCCAAAATATTGACAAGATGCCTTCAATAAATGGTTTGCTTCCTTCTAGCTGGGAAAAAAGGAATAAGGAGTGCTGCAGAATAATAGAGTAGCAATAGAGAAGTAGTAGTAATCAAGTTCCCCTCAAACTAACAGGAATACTATGAAATCTCTGAGGCCAACACAGCCCTGGAGCAGGTCACCTAAAGAGGCTGTGTCATCTCCATACTGCAGATACTTCCAAAACTGCTAGCTAAGCTGCAGCTGACCTGACCTCCTGTCAGCATTAGTCTGACCTTGGCCAGCAGGTTTTCCAACCAACATGTCCATACTTTGTACAACTACAAGTCAAATCCTATTTGTTCTACTTGGATGACTAGCTCTTCCAAACCCAGGGTGCTAAGGTGGCAGTAAAGAGGAAGTAAGAGCACTGGGAAAGGACGACAAAGTAGCTAAGTCGTTTTTAAGTCGTTAAGTAAAGTAGTTAAGCCTTGTTGATGCAGGGCACTGCATCAGTCCAAAACAGGTTATTGGTCCCCATTCTTGCTGCCATAGAACTCTCTTGCTGCAGAATGAGCTGGGACAGAGCGATGAGGACTGTCCATTTCCAGACCATTTTTGCCCAGAATCGCTCTGGAGACCTTTCAGGTCTTGATACAAGCAAAAGTACAGGAATGCAGCTTGTGAAGAAGGACAATCAGACCTCTAAACCAGGGACTCTGTGGTGCCAGAGACACAATTCATGCTTTCATCCATCCTTCAGCTCCACAGACCCTTCTACTGTCCAGAGAGGATGTGTTCCTGCAGCTATGCTTACACAGCTGAGGAAAGAGCAGTCCTCTCTCTCTCCTTGCCCCCAGTGACAGCAGTCCTGCCATTACACACTGTGGGTTCAAGCTGAAGGGGGGGAGGGGGGGAAGGCACCTCACAGAAATATTTGCAGTACTTCCCCTCCCAGGTAACGACATAAGACTGAGAGACCAGCCCAGAGAATGACTTCTGACACACATAAGGAATGGAATGGCAAGGAGATGGCACTGCTAACAGTCTGATATTTCCACTAGTCTGCACACACCTATTTCTGCTCTCTTCTCCTCACAACATTTGACTCTAGGACTTGTTGTGGCTTTTTTATTTCAGTGATAAATTCCATGTAACATACTGACAGGTATCCTATGCTGTCCGGTCTAGCTGCATTTAGCATCAACACTCATTAGTGCTTTTCCTACTATTACATTGTGCTTTTTGTATTATTTTTGCTTAGATCCTTACCTGATTATATGACAGTTGCAGATTTTCTTGATCAGAATAGTAAGAGTTATAAGTCTTCAGTAGAGAACTGAGCTGCTCTCTAGAATAAAAAAATCACAAAGGTAAGAATAATTTTTAACCATATCTATCACTGTAAAATGCAGGTGCTAAGTGGCAGGGTAACACCCTGCTACCCAATGCATCTTTGTACAGGTTTGTTTACGATTAATATGTTTGCCAGGAGTAAAATATTTTCAGGA
>VZTL01008607.1:322-27183 GCA_013400535.1 Scopus umbretta
CTTCCCCGTCGGCCCCGCGGGTGTTTCCGCGTCCCCCTGACGGGCGTCACGGCGGACGTGGCACGCGGGCATCCCCACGGCCGTGCCCCTCCGCGCATCTCGCAGTGGCCCCGTCCCCGTGGGCGTCGCCACAGCCGTGGCCCCTTGCCATGGCCGCATCCCTCGTGTACCTCACCGTGGCTTCTTCCCCGCGGGCACCACCGCAGCCCTGTCGCTCGCACGCACCCTGCTGTGGCCGTGTCCCCCGTGGGCCTTGCCATGGCCACGTACGTCGCGTGCACCTCACCGTGGCTGCATCCCCGTGGGTCTGGCCCCGGCCATGTCCCTCGCATGCATCTGGCCATGGCTGTGTCCCCACGGGCATCACCACGGCCACGTCCCTCATGTAGTTTGCCGTGGCTGTGTCACCACAAGCTTCTTTGCAGCCCTGTCCCCCCCCTCAGGCATCCCCACGACTGTGACCCCCTCCGCCTTGTGGCAGCCATGACCCCTGTGATCCCTCTGTGAGCGTGTCCTCACACGGGCCTTGCTGCTGCCAGCTCCTCTGCACTTTTCACCGCAGCCATGTCCTGCACTCATACCACCGCGGTGCTGTCCCCTGTGGGCATCATCACCTCCATGTCTCGGCACATGCCTCAGCACAGCCATGTCCTGGCTTCGCTCCTGCAGAGCCCGCAGGCAGCTCGGCTTTGAGGCTGGAGAGGAGTTTCTTGCCTTGTGCAAAGCAGACGAGCTCTCCCAGGGAGTTGGTGGTTCCCGGGGGACTCGGCCTGCTCCCTCCTCTCCTCCTCACTTGTCAAGTCAGGACGGCGATGCTGGAGATGTTGGGGGCTGCAGGGCGTTATTTGGCCTTAATCCTTTCAAATTATGACCCGATCCGGCACTTAACTGGAGAGCCCCAGAGGGCAGGTGTGTACTAGAAAAGGCACATACCTTCCCAGCATGCAGGCAGCTGCCTCCCCGAGTCAGCTCTTTTCTCGGGGTTATGAATATTGCCTTGACACAAGAAACAAGCTGCACTTTCTTGCCGGTACGGCTGCACATGCACTGGGAGTTAGGCCGGTGCGTGAAGCTCTCCCTTTTATCCTTACTCGCACAAATGCGCTCTGATCCATATTGCTGCACTAACAGAAGAGATTGCACAGATCCCATAAAGGCTAAGAGGAGCTTGGAGTGGGTTTGCTTACTGTTCCCTGCGCTTAGATTTTCACTAGAAACATGTCCCTGTGGGAGACCAAAAGGAGCAGAGTATTTATGCAACTGTGCAATATTTTCAGTCTTTCCCATGAGCCCCAAGGAACAGATGGACCCTTTCAGACTCCCAGCAGAGGTGGCAGAGCAGGTAATCCTGCTCCTTAGCAGGAACAGATCCCAGCTACGAAGGAAAGAGATTCAAGGGGAATTATGATTTAAAGTCAGGCTATTGCTCTGTTAAAAGTTCCTGTTTATTTATAAAAATATCTATGGCCATAAATCTGAGTGAGGACAAAAGTTTGCACAGCCTGCTTCTCATCCTACAAACAGGCTTTCATTAGCATTCGCAGCACAGGCACAGCTCCTCTGAAACTTGGAAGGTCACCGCAGAGCAGCCTGTCTTGCACGGTTGTGCCGGGAACCCTGCCACCTGTGGGACAGTTATTTGTTCAACAGGGTGAAAGGTGTGTGTGAAACTTGGCGCAGGGAGGACAGGAGGACCTGTGCGACAGGAGCACTGGAAAATCACCAGCAGGAAGGGGCCTGGCCCTGAGCCCAGCCAGCGTGCACGGGACAGGGGGCTTGCTCCGGCTTTCAGCAGGCTCTGGATCAGCTTCAGCTCAGCATGGGAAAACTTTAAAAGCCCAGCATAAGCATCCCCTCAGCTGAGCTTGATGGTATATAAATATACCATTCAGCATCCTAGATAATTCTTGCCTGAAGTTAATTAGGGAAACACTTAACAGGCAACGAGATTTTTCTATAGAAGGCTGTTGGCAGGGAGACGTGCAGTGGAGGGTTGGCTAGCATCCCGTGCAAGATCCTTCTGACAAACAAACTGTGGTGCGTGGTGTTCAGGAGCAGGCGCCAAGAGCCGGTTTGGGAAGACGTTCCTATTCTAGAAAGCACTTGGGTCTGCTCTTAATTTTAAGCGACTTCAGTGAAAGCCAAGTGCTGTGCTGTGTGTAAGCATCTTGCTTTGCCTCCCCAGCGCATTTACTACCTGTCCCTGGAATTCTACATGGGCCGCACTCTGCAGAACACTATGGTGAACCTGGGCCTGCAGAACGCTTGCGATGAAGCCATTTACCAGGTGAAGTCTCGGGGGTACCAGGGTTTCCCTGAGGAACTGGCCAAACTTTTCCACACAGAGGGCTGGGTATCTTTATTTCTCAGGGCTTCCTGCTAAGGGTGTGTTATTTGGACTAAACGAAGCAAGGCCTGGTTCTTTGTTAGTGTTTTTCATCCCTTAGAGGAGACCATGGGGGACCGTGGGGTTCCTTGAGAGCTAGAGTATGGTTTTCTCAAACCACTGTTTTCCTGTAGTGGCTGGGAAAATCCAGAAGAGTATCCAGAAAGCAACACCCAGTATCCCAAAAGACTAGGGAATCCCAGGCTGCAAATATCTTCCCATTACTAAGAGAGATGATGGCTCATCACAGGAGATAATCTAATGGGAGTAATCTAATGGGGGAGCTGGGTCAGAAGGGGAAACTGGAGCACCAAAACACCAAATTATAGTTCATGTATGCAGGTACACGAGGTGCCACAGCAGCACTGCCAGATAAAAGTGATTCACTGGGAAGAAAGAAAGGGGGGAAATTGTTTGCTTGAATTCATATGCCATTGGGTGAGTTCAAACGGAAAAAAACACAGCTGAGTACCACCAGGGTAATCACAAATGTGAGGCCATGGTTATGTAGGCTTGCAGCCACCTCTGCAGCAGGACAGTGACCTTTTTGACAGAATATGAGTTTTTGAGCTTTCTCACCCAAAAGATTTATTTCCCCTCCTCCTCTTGCCCCCTGCCCCACTGGATTGATCCATGTAACACTTTCTAGCAGAAGCCGGGTCCCCTCACTGTCTCTCAAAATGAGCTGCTACGATTGCTGATGAAACATCCTGGCAAGCACTTTGCCTGCCAAGGGATGGGAAGGGATTTCCAAGGAGGGATCTGACACGTTTCCTCTCTGAGGTATTGTGCCTTGGAGGGAAGGCTGGTTTTGTTCGGGGAGGATCCTCAAGTCCCTTTGCAAGGCATTTTCCACATGCTGATTTGGCCCGATGTGCAAGCGGAAGCTTCCCTCGCTGTAGCCTCCAACTTGAGGAGCTCATCATGGCCAGTGGCCAGCTGGGATGGGAGGTCTTGTATCCAGCATGGCTCTGTCACTGAGAGAATTCACCTCAGTTTTTGTGACCCCCGTCACACTGTGCATGAGGCTTTCCCAGCTTGTGGTTGCAGAGTGCTGAAGTGCTGGGAGAGCATTTCGGGGAGCAGCCATGATGTCAGCCTGACTCCCTGCTGTCTCCCCTGGCACCGAAGTGAGATACTGCTGCCCTCCGAGAGGCAGCATCTCTCGACTCCTGGAGACTCCTCCTTGCTGGCATGCTCAGCCTTCTGGCAACAGCCCCTGGGCTGGAGAACAAATGACCTGAGAGATGCAGCAGGGGGGACAACCACTTCCAGACATGGACTCTGGCCAAGGAGCTCGGCAACAGGCTGGGCAGGATGCGGGAAGGCACGGAGCGTAACGGCGGATGCTGCAGTAACCAGCTGCCAGCGTGGTTGTGCCCTTCCTCAAGGACCGGGTGGGCGCAAGCAGAGGGGCGGTGCATGTACCTGGGCAGGACTCAGCAGTCCCTTGCGCACCGACCTGGCCACTCGCCATCCTGTCTGCAATGGCGAGTTTGGTGGAAGGGCCTCCTGGTGCAAAGGGCTGCCAGGAGATGAGTGTTTTGTTTGAGGTCTCTAAGGAAACCTAGTTCATGGGAAAGTGACGTATGATGATGGGCTAAATTGTTTTCCAATTAATTGGGCTGCCCAGGGACCAGAGGCTGGTGAGACGCTTTGTGGGGAGGGGGGGACGGAGGGATGCAGAGACTCCCGTGGGTTTAATTTCCTGTGGTGTGGGTAGTTTTGGGATCTGTGTTTGCCCTCCTTGGAGAGCAGCCCCAGGGTGTGGGCTTCAGGTGGTGACATGTTCTGCTCTGGCTCTTTCCCCAATAGCTGGGTTTGGACTTGGAAGAGCTAGAAGAAATCGAAGAAGATGCTGGGCTGGGAAACGGAGGCCTGGGCCGCCTGGCAGGTAATACAGGGAGAGGGGAGCCCCCTCCTTGTGCAGAGTGCATGGGGACCGAGGGTGGCCTGGCTGGAGGCTGTCACACCCTCGCCACCAGCACCACAGTGGGACAGCATGCAGACCTCAGCCTGCATCTGCCCTGCAGCCCTTCAGGAGTGTGGTACCCTCCTGGCTGGCCAGAAATGACCCCCCTTCCATGGGGGTCCAGGAGATGTAGTTGTAGTTTGCAGCACAGCAGGCGGGGCTGCGGCTGAAAGAGGCTGTCTGGAGCTTTCCTCCTCACCTCCCTGTGAAATCTCTCACTTTTCAGAGGCACCCAAGCAGCTCTCACGTAGGCAGATTGTTGGCTGCTATTTTCGTCTGCCTGTCCCACGGGGCTGCTGGAGATGAGAGTTCCCTAATGCAGAGGAAATGCTGGGGCTGATCTTTACCAGAGCTGCCCTGGACTGAGGGCTGGAAGGGTTTACTTTGAAAGCAATAATAGCAAAGTAGCTGGTGGAGCAGCGAGTCAGTGTCAGAAGCCCTGTTTTACCAGGCAGGCTTAGAGCAAGGCATGGGCACCTCTGGCAAGTTTAGAAGAGCTCTCGCTGCGAGAAGGCTGGATTTGAGTTTTTGGTGACCTGTCCTTGTCATCAACAACTTTGGGGTGTTCGTGGTGGCTCAGCAGGACATTCATGGGGTCCTGCTGCAGGCTGTCCCCTTCTGTCCCTTCTGCACATGGATTTCCAGACTTCCTCTGAGTAATAAGTGTCTCCAGTGGCACTGGTTGTGGCACCCATGCACAGCACGCCGTAGCAGGTGCAGCAAGCAAGGGGTGAGGTTCCTTACAGCATGACCATGCTCTGCTCTTCCAGCTTGCTTCCTGGACTCCATGGCCACGCTGGGGCTGGCGGCGTATGGTTACGGCATCCGCTACGAGTTTGGTATCTTCAATCAGAAGATTGTCGATGGCTGGCAGGTACATTGACAAACTCAAGTCACCCTTTCTCCTTCTGTTTCATGCTGCGGTGGCCACCTCTGCCTGTGGACAGGGCCTGGCCACACAAACAGCACTGCGGTGCCTTGAGCTGTTCATAAACTGGGCGTTTGAGCCCGTCACCGGGTGCCAAATGGGCTGTCACTTCCTACTGCTTGTGCTGACTCCAGGGTTCTGACCGCCTGAGCGAAGAGAAGTGATGAGGGCGGAGGAGTGTGTGTGGCAGGTGCTCATCCAGGGACATGTGCAAACTCATCGACACCAGTCACCAACCCAGCAAGATGGTGTTGGAGCTGAGCCCACAGGGCATGGCTGGGACCAGAGGTCTCCCTGCCCGGGGCTCCACAGCACAGCTACAACAGCCTGAGGGTACCATCCAGTCTGGCAGGGAGTGGGCAAGGAGTCAGGCTAAGGACAGAGATGTGGCTAAACATCTCATGAAGGTGTCTGGTGGAGGATGAATTTGAACATGATGGAACACATGCAAGTGCCTGGGGTGCTGCTGCTCCTGCGGGTTCCCTGGGAGACTGGCAGTGGGGGGCTTAAACAGGGGCTCTCCTGTAGCATTAATGATATTAGTATTTTGCAAGTGAAAATAGGCTAAAAAACCTACCCCAGCTCGCAGTTTTCCCTACGTATGTATGGAAGTGGTTTCCATTAGGAGAATTGCCTTGCTTCTGAGCATAAAGGACCTTTTTTCCCCTTAAAATAGCTCTCCATAAGTCAGGGAGGGTGTGAGGTTTGAGGGTTGTTCTTTTCCTCCTTCCCCACAAAGAAGTTGCAATGCTAGGCCCTATAAATAGTGAAAACAGGGAAAAAAAGCATCCACTGTAAGGGTGGTGGTGATGCTGGGTTGTGGCTCAGACCTGGCCCCTGCCTGGCAGAGAAATGCCTGCAGGCATAGAGCATCTCTCCAAGTGCCTCAGCCCCTCTTCTTTCTGGTGCACATCAGCCTTGGTGGCTCTGCTGAATTCACTTCACTCTCATTCATGCTGTTGTGAGCAGAGAGGAGAAATCCTCTCTGGCAGAGGGCAGAGCAGTTAGCAAGACCTGGGCTACAGGTTTGTGGCCAGGAGCAGCACCGATGGGCTTCTAGGGAACCAAATCCTACATATCCCACTACCACATCCAAACTGGATGTAAAGGCCTTGAGACAGACTGAAGGCAGTGGTCTGTGCAGTTTAGACAGTTTAAACTTGTACAGCTCTGCAAAGCCCATAGAGGCTGATTTATTTATACCAGCTGGGATGTTTCAAAAAGCCCAGCTGTCCTCTAGAGGCCTCTCTGCATATCCTTTTTTAAAGCCAGCTTACTAAAGGTTTGCTTTTAAACTGGCCTCCCTTCAGAGAGCCTAGTTTAGCCTTCACTTGGAGACACAAGCCATCACTTGAACCCCATTTACCTCTTGCAGGTGGAGGAGGCCGATGACTGGCTACGCTATGGCAATCCCTGGGAGAAAGCTCGCCCAGAGTACATGCTCCCTGTGCACTTCTACGGCCGCGTGGATCACACCCCTGAGGGTGTGAAGTGGATTGACACCCAGGTACCAACATGACCCTTGGTGCTGGGCTGGGGGAGGATGGGCCAGGGTAGCGTGGAGGGGGAGAGTCTGTCCCTAGGCTGCCTGAGGTCGTCAGAGGTTGCTTCTCTCCCAGTTTGGCAAAACTCTCTCTGCTACTCCTGCAATTATGAAGGTGACTTTGTTGGCTATGGGTGCAGCAGGAATTGAGGAAAAAGAGGGATGATACACAGTCACAGCTGTAACTTCAGATCAGCTGGGGCCTCCTTCTCTACTCGTCTCCAGGGTGAAGCCCCACAGTCTTGCATGGATTTATGCCAGAGGAAGACTATCCCTGGCAGCTGTGCTAGGTTCCTTCCGCACTGCTCCTGGCTACTGCTCACTCAAACCCAGCGGTTTTGCAGGTGGTTCTGGTGCTGCTGCTGTGGGTGGAGATTCATCTTGTGGGGTGGCCATGGAGCAATCCCATGGGTTTAACTCCCGTGATCAGAGCAAGTTCCTCTTTCCCAGACCAGTCTTAGTGCTGTCAGGGGAGGCTGGAGGCATGGTTTCAAGTCTCTAGTTTGCCTGGAGGCTGCTTCTTCAGCATCCCATGATTGGGGAGGTAATGCTGTGCTTCAGGAGCATGTGCCTGCTCATAACACCAGCTGCTGCATGATAAATGCATTCCAGTCTTACAGCTGAGGAAGGCAAGCTTTAAAGAGGCACAGATTTATTAAGAGGATTGAAGATGTTTCAGCCTCTCCTGTCTAAGCAGGGCCCAGAATGCAGGAAGGAAGGACTATGAATTTCTCTGGGATTCAGGGACATGACCTAGCCTTGTTCCCATTATGTTCAAGGGTCTCTCAGCCTGATGAGCTAGCTCTGTCCCTCTGAGGAATGCACAGTCATAAAGCCAACCAGGTCCTTTTCCAGGGACCATGGTTGTTGAAGGCTGTGCAGTGACCTGGGCCATTCCCAGGACACACACAGTGCAGGGGTTCAACACCACAGCCCTGTGAACAGCATGGAGGCACTGTGCCAGAGCTCCCCAGGGAAGCAGACATTCACTTGGGGATTGAGTGCCATTGCCTTTCAGTGTGCTCCTGACCCCAGCAGTAGTCTGGGGGTTTCAGGGATCCCAAGCAGTGCAGTAGAAACACTGCTTCCTACGAAGAGGTGAATTTTCAGATAGTGCCATTAACAAGTTGGAAAGGCTCAAAAAAGCCAAAGATGCAGTCTCCAAATATAGCATCACTCCGTTCACGTGATGTGTGCCTCAGTCCCGTGGCTCAGGCATGGCAGGCTTTCTGCCTGCTTCCATGTTCGGAGCTGGTAATAGCAGCTTTGAGAGCTGAGCTCTTGCTGATTCTCCCAAAGGGGAGGTGTTGCTGACACCAGCACGAAGAGGCTGTTCAGGGCCAACATGCTGATCTTCCTGGGTTTCCCCTGCCCTGTGAGCACAGCTCCTTCAGTTCTCTGCTGCCTCTCACGTCTTTGCTGGGGGACAGCCTCTGGCTGCCAGGCTGTCATGCCAGTGTGCACTGACTTGTTCAGGAGGATGCTGGCTCCTTTTGCCAGTGTCAGAGAGGCAGCCCAGGCTCTGTGCTGCAGAATCAGGGCCTTGCTCTGCAAGCACCATTCAGCTCTGCTGGCATAAGCCCTCAGCCTCCTTGTTCCAGGCTGAGGTCGGGGTACCTTGCCTTGCTGCTCAGCAGGTCTGGAGGCATGCAGATGTTGGCACAGCAATGAGCTGGAGCACACAAACTTGGAAGCACACCCATGCCTTGCCTGGCTAGTGTAATCTGAGCTGGGAGCCCCAGTGTTACTCCTTGTAGCCATATGTGCAGCATCCTCATGCTTAAACAATATCCGTAGACTGCACTAATAGTGTTGCACTTATCTTCAGTTCGGGTGCTGGCTATCTCAGTGGATTTATTGGCAGGTTCAACAAACCTTAAACATTGGGTGAATTGCTCTGGGAATGGTGCAGCAGTGGTCTTGGTCTTGGCACGCTGCAGGGACAAAGGTCCCAGCTGCCCTAGTCCTACCCCAGCACAGACAGAATCGCAGTGGCCAGCTGAGGATGCTTGCAGTGCTCGGTGAATAACTAATATTCTCCCACAGCATTCTCCTAGAGAAGATGGCGGCTCATGGCTTAGACAGGTGTACTCTTTGCTGGATAGAAAAAAATGGCTGGATGGCTGAGCCCAGAAAGGGTGTGGTGAATGGAATTCAATCCAGTTGGCAGCCGGTCACAAGCAGTGTTCCCCAGGGCTCTGTTTTGGAGTCAGTCTTGTTTAATATCTTTATCAATGTTCTGGATGAGGGAATCGAGTGAGCCTCAGTAAGTTTGTGGATTACACCAATTTGGGCAGGAGTGCTGATCTGCTTGAGGGTAGGAAGGCTCTGCAGAGGGATCTGGACAAGCTGGATTGATGGGCCGAGGCCAATTATATGAGGCTCAACAAGGCCAAGTGCTGGGTCCTGCACTTTGGTCACAGCAACCCCATGCAACGCTACAGGCTTGGGGAAGAGTGGCTGGAAAGTTGCCCGGCAGGTGCTGGTTGACAGCCAGCTGAACATGAGCCAGCAGNTGCTTGCAACTCTCTTTTACAATTTGTTAATGGGCTTGTTACTCCAGTTTGTCAATAAAGCTCCAAACAGCTCTGCTTCTCCCATTAACACTTTGCCAGTGGATGCTGGAAGTACCCATGATAGCAGGGGAGTCTGTGAAGCTCAGCAGGTGTGTTTTAGTGAGGTGAGATTCTTACCACAGCCAGGAGTTGAGTTGTCTGTGTCCTCTGGGTTCTTCCTGCAGAGGTTTCAGCCACTTTCCCACCTTCTCTGAGGTTACCATGCTGCTAATCGAAGGGGAATACTATCCTTTTGCAGGTTGTCCTTGCTATGCCTTATGACACGCCAGTGCCCGGATACAAGAACAACACTGTAAACACCATGAGGCTGTGGTCTGCAAAAGCACCCAATGACTTCAACCTCCAAGAGTGTAAGTGCTGTCCCTCCCCTTCCTCTCTTCTGGCCAGGCTGGGACATGGTTGTTCCTGTGTGCATAGCATCTGGCACAGCACTCCCCATCTGGCCTGCTTTATCCATATCTCCTGGCTACCTCCAAAACACAGCGCTGTGTGTGCATCCAAGGATCACACTACCTCCCAACCACTTCTAGAGCCCTCAGGCTCTGCACCAGGGCACCCATCCGTCCTCCTTCCATCCCCATCACACTTATCATGCTCTCAAAACCTGCCCTATGCTTTTCCCAGGTGATAGACCACCTGCCACTGCGTTTCTCATATCACCAAATGAGCTGCAAAACCATATTGCTATGGAGGGTCATTTCTGTGCAGCATCATCCCTCGGTGCTGAAGGAAGAGCAGCACAGCCCACCTTACTGTTGGTTTCCTTTGGGTCTAGATGTGGCCTAGTGCATTTTTCAGGTTCTAACTGTAGTGCTGAAGAGCAGATACAGGGCAACTAACATACCAAATGTCAGTGCTAGGCTGTTACAGAAGGGGAATGTTTTAGACTAAACCGATTTGATTTATTCTTCCATACTGGCAAGCGCAGAGATGTATGTGTCCAAGGATCCCTGCCAGGAGAACTTGTGTGGGACAAGGGATGATGGCTCTCGAGTCCTCATAATGTCTCCTCAATTGTTGATTGGCAGCTGTGAGCTGGGTTTCAGATGACCCTTTTTTTACCCTTTAGTGTACAATAATCTAGTGTGATTGCGGTCTTTGTGCTTCTTTGCCCTGCCCCATTTCTCTTTAGTCCTCAAGCAAGATGGCTGGTCACTCGCTTCCTTTTTTTTGCCTTCTCTGGCCGCTATCTGTCTTCAGTTTCTGTCTGTCCTTCCTGATATGTGTGTCTTGAGAAACCACATGGAGATATGCCTTTGTCTTATCCCATCTTCTCCTGTCTCTCTGGTGCCTTTCACACATGTACATTCTGATTCATACTTCATTAACACTAGCCTAAATGTTCCTGTTACAAATCTCTTTACGAGAGAAGAGGGAAAAGCATAGTCTCAGGGACCTGCCTGAATCTCTACAGCTGCTGCAGTGCTCTGTGTATTTCTCTCTTGTTGCAGTCAATGTGGGTGACTACATTGAGGCGGTGTTGGATAGAAACCTGGCAGAAAACATATCTAGAGTCCTGTACCCAAATGACAACGTAAGTGACTCTCTTGCTTCTCTTCCCTGCTGCTCGGGATCATCCTCCCTGTAGCTGTACCACCTTGTTTGCTGGCACTGGAAGGTCACAGTCACCTGATGTTTATTGATCTGGTTTGAGGACTTTTAGTACAGTAGATTGGCCCTGTAATTCTCAGTGAACAGACACAGCTCTGCTGGCCCCAGAGGGTCTCTGCTGATTGATGGTAGCTGAGAGTCTGGCCCATATTGTATAGCTGCTCTGTTCCCCGCTGCAAGGAGGGGAAGACATATTACTCCTTCAAATTCAAGGCAGTTGCCAATTTACATAGCTTACCCTTTGCAAAAGTAAGTTGTCATTTCAGAGGTGGCCATGAGGGGGGACTCGTTTCCATCACCAGTTCAACGGATTTCTCACTGCAGGGACTGTCCCAGGCCATGCACTCACTGGGCACCGGATGCAAAAGGGAAGAGCCCTCACTACCTCATCATGGGTTAGCATCTGTGCTGGAAAAGCTCATCTCCTGCACTTTACCCCTACCCTCTCAGTCCTGCTGGTGTTTTAAAATAGACCAGCACAAAGTAGGGTGCATGGGAGGCAGCTGATGTGTCCAGAGACACTGGCTCCTGGCTATTGCAGGGAGTCCAAAATCCAAAAACCCTGCAAAGGGAGCTGCGCTTGCTCTGTAGGAGTAGCATGGATGTGACAGGTTCTGTTGCCCTCTGGAGGCAGCTGTTTGGGATGCCGAGTCCCTTGTCAGTCCCTACAGCTGCTACCCTGTCAGAGGCAGTATGAGAAACAACCACATTTGCCCTGATGACGTGCTGAACCTGTGAGGCCTCTTGGGAGTCCTGTCAGAGTGCATAGGAGCATCTCTAGGGGTTTGGCTGCCAACTGGGAATGGCAGCTGCAGCACTGATGGCTGTGGTCCCCCCACTTGCAGTTCTTTGAAGGCAAGGAGCTGCGGCTGAAACAGGAGTACTTTGTGGTGGCTGCTACCCTCCAAGACATCATTCGCCGCTTTAAGTCCTCCAAATTTGGCTGTCGAGACCCTGTGAGAACATGCTTTGAAACCTTCCCAGACAAGGTGAGTTTGTGGGCAGAGAAGGTCCAGGGGCATTTCAGCCAGACCTGCCTATCATGAGGGAGAGTAGGATGCTCAGGACCAAGGAGGGGCATGTATACAAGGACCCTGGCAATTTGGGTTGGAAAACAAGTGATCTCTGAGTCTATTCTCCCAAGGTAAAATTTGCAATTTGGAGCAAGACTTGTGAAGGTTGAATAGCTCCATGCCTGGAGCTATCTGTTCTGTCTGTTTCTGCGGTGTGTGCCACGAGAAGAGGCTTGGAGCTGACCCTCACCCCAACCCCATGCACATGGAACACTGTCCCAGTCTTATCACTGCCAGATCTGAGCCCAGCAAGTCTGTGTTGCAGGTGGCTATTCAGCTAAATGACACCCACCCTGCCCTGTCCATCCCCGAGCTCATGCGGATCCTAGTGGATGTGGAGAAAGTGGACTGGGACAAGGTAAGCAGAGCTGGGAGGTCCATGCCGAACCTTGCAGGGCAAAGAGCTGCTGTCCTGTCCTCACATGGGATTGCCTTTCCCCTCCTGGCCTGGGCACGCACCCATTAACCTGCTGTCTGTAACACAGGCCTGGGAGATCACGAAACGGACCTGCGCCTACACCAACCACACTGTGCTGCCTGAAGCCCTGGAGCGCTGGCCAGTCTCCATGTTCGAAAAGCTGCTGCCACGTCACCTAGAGATCATTTACGCCCTCAACCAAATGCATCTGGATGTAAGGGACTGGGCTGGTCACAGGCTGTGGGAACTCTGGGGGTGTTGGTCTGGCTGCCTTTAGGCTGGGTCGCTAATGTCCTTCTTTCTGCCTGCCTGCCTGCCTGCAGCGGGTGGCAGCTCTCTACCCAGGCGACATCGACCGTCTTCGGAGGATGTCGGTGATTGAGGAAGGAGACTGCAAACGTATTAACATGGCGCACCTCTGTGTGATTGGCTCCCATGCAGTCAACGGAGTGGCCCGCATCCACTCTGACATTGTGAAGAACTCAGTGTGAGTTGCGGGACACCCAAGGCACACACCCTTTCCACTCACTGGGCTTTGCCTGCAAGCCTTGGGGGCTAGCTGGAGCGATCAGGAATCAAGGTCTGCTTTGGTTGCCCTGCTGGGCATGGCAGGCTGGGGAAACTCTCTCATTCACATGCATGCAAGGTCTAACTCGTCTCCCTTTGGAGCTGGTGAAACCCTCGGCATTATGGCTGAGGAAGGGTGCGAGAGGCAGCATAGAGAGTTCACGCTTGTTACAGGGAGATCCACAGAGACTGCATATACAGTGGGGGCCCAGCTGAAGCTCTGGGTGGTAATGGGTGGTTCAGAGCTCTCTGGTGTTCCAGGTTCAAGGATTTCTATGAGCTGGAGCCAGAAAAGTTTCAGAACAAGACAAACGGAATCACGCCAAGGCGCTGGCTCCTGCTGTGCAACCCGGGACTGGCTGACGTTATCGCTGAGGTGAGTTGCAAGCATCTGAAGCGAGGGGCTGAGTGTGATCTGTTTGCTTCTCATCACCTCTTCGTGTGGTCTGATCAGACCTGAGGCTAATGCCTCAAGTGTGTGAGTGAGGCCAGCCTGGGAGGAGCATGCCTGTTGCACATGTAGGTGTGAGATTGACTGGGCTTTAAAATCGGTGATGAAGTTGGCCAGAAAAAAGTTGCAGAAATTTGGATCTGGTTCCCTGCCTTTGCAGTGGCTACACACAACCTGTCAGACAGTACCACAGTGAAATGGAGTGTCTGCAAAAGCATTCTACTTCACAGGCACAAAGGAGCTCCCTTGGAGCTCCAGCCCCAGTTCTGTCTCATTTGTTTACTAGGCCCTTTAGCACGGATTTTTGCTTCACACTGTGACATGCCATAGCTGAATAACATCCTGCAATTAAATGTATCTGTATGTCCCACCCATCAGTTTCTCCAGCTGCCAGGAGGCAGTGGTACATGTGTACATATCCTCCCTCAAAAGTTTGAGATGCTTGTTTGGGCTTTTGCAAGTGCCCTGTTTCCCCTGTACCTTTGGGCTTCCTGATGACACAGAGAAGTATCCTTGCCATAAGAAACTGTGCCCTTTTTCCTGGCCAGAGTGCCTCTTACAATTCCCAGCAGGACTGTGGCACCTCTGTTGGGGAAGTGCAGTTGTGGACTGGGTGAGGTGTCTCACAGGTGGGACATCCCTCTCTTGGTTTGTTCTTTTAGAAAATCGGGGAAGGCTTTATCACAGATCTGAGTCAGCTGAAGAAGCTACTGGATTTCATCAATAATGAGACTTTTATCAGAGATGTGGCAAAAGTCAAGCAGGTAATGTGCGCTGGAGGAGGGGTGGGGGAAAGAAGGCTAAAGGCACCATGCTCCCAGGAACAGCCCAGCAGCAAATGCTCATTTCTGATGCAAGGCTCGGGAACCCATGCCTTGTTCCTCATCACATTTTCTTGCCAGGAGAACAAGCTGAAGTTTGCAGCCTACTTGGAGGAGCAGTACAAGGTCAAGATCAACCCTTCGTCCATGTTTGATGTTCAGGTCAAACGAATCCATGAGTACAAGCGGCAACTGCTGAACTGCCTGCATGCTATCACCCTCTACAACCGTAAGTCCTGTCTGGGCTGGTAGGTGAGGGGTGTCTCCCAGCCTCTCACTGCCAGGGTTCCAGTGTAAAAGTATGGCCAGCTGGTGGCCAGCTGGCCGAGGACTCCAGAGTCTAGCTCTGCCCTCCTGTCACAAAGGGCTTCTCTCCAGGAGGGAAGGCAGTGTGTCTGAAGGGTCATACAGAGCTCTGAGGAAAAGCTCACAGCACATGTCTCCATCCCAGCTGGGTCCCAGGGTCCAGCTAACCGCCACACCTGTACTGCACCACTGACCTGGTGCAAATTAAAATCCCAGTGTATGCTTCGGGCCCCTGCCTATTCCCAAAGGGAGGGCAAGTTATTGGAGCTCTGCATCATGCTGGTTTGAATAGTTCTCTGAGGACTTTAAAGCCCATTTTTGCGCAGCACAGCTCCAGCAGATGTCTGGTTGGGCTTCAGTGTCATGCAAGTTTGCTGGGTCCATGTGACATGGGCTGGGATCCCAGCCCACCTCTGATGCACACAATAAACTCTGTCCAGTTTATCTTCACTTCAGTTGTGTTATGCCCTGCTCTTTCAGGCATCAGAAGCAATCCATCCAAATCCTTTGTGCCCAGGACTATTATGATCGGAGGAAAGGTAATGTGCATTCCAGACTTGGTGCATGCATGGCACAGTGGGGATGTGGGGAAGGTGCTGTCCCCTTTCTTTGGCTTTGCTGGGCCCACTGTAGGTTAGTTAGCATGTGTCTGCTGGTGGGCTCTTCAGGAAACACCTTCATGGACTAATCAGGCTGAACAAGGCCCTGAAATCTTTCCCTGTGGCTCAGGACTTCTCCCAGTAGGGTGTTTTTGCTGATCCATGTGGACAGCAGAGGTAAGGCCCAGATTCTACCTGTGGTGAGGACCCACACCGTCACCTCTCATGCTCCCCCTTCCTTAAAAGCCTTCACCATTTCTGGGTTGCTCTTCTCCAGGCAGCCCCTGGCTACCACATGGCCAAGATGATCATCAAACTCGTCACGTCTATTGGTGAGGTCATCAACAACGATCCCTACGTGGGGGACAGGCTCAAGGTCATCTTCCTGGAGAACTACCGGGTATCCTTGGCTGAAAAGGGTACGTCTGGTCTTGTATAATCACACATCAGGAGCTGGGCATGTCCAGCTGAGCGAGAAACTGGCTGGCCTGAGAGGCTATCATGGCAGGTCACCTGGCTCTCCCTTAGGAAGGGCCCAAGGGCTCCACACAGGGCAGGATGCCAGCTTCATGCAGGAGTGACAGCAGCTGCATGGGGTTGCAGCAGGGCTGAGCCTGGCTCTGGCCCCACAGCTGTGTTTCTTTGGGCTGAGGTTGAGGTCAGCAGGGCCACTAGCAGATGCCCAGGGTTGTTTTGCTGTCCTGTGCCCAGGTTGTGGGGACCTGCAGTGTGCCAAGGATTAACTCCTATCTCTTGTACCCAACAGTGATCCCGGCAGCAGATCTCTCCCAGCAGATCTCCACAGCTGGAACAGAGGCCTCGGGTACTGGCAACATGAAATTCATGGTGAACGGGGCACTCACCATTGGTACCATGGATGGCGCCAATGTGGAGATGGCTGAAGAGGCAGGCGAAGAAAACCTCTTCATCTTTGGCATGCGGGTGGAGGATGTGGAGGCCCTGGATCGCCAAGGGTTGGTGCTGGGGAAAGCCCAATGCATGCCAGGGTTTGTCAAGTGGGGATACAGGTCCCAGCTCTGTTAGGAAGAGCCATGATCTTTGGGAGGGACACCCTCCCTGGGCAGCTCTGGAGCAGGAAAAAGCAGGGGGCTGGAGGCAGCCTCTGCCCTGGGCATCAAGGATGCAGCCCAAGCAGCTTGCCCAGAGCATAGTAACTGAATGGGACGCGAGCCTGGGTGCAAAGCATTCCAGGCACCACGGCCGGTCTTGGAGCCACTAGCAGGGTGCCCTGATGGATGCAGCCCCAGGAACAAGGCCCCTCACTTGGGAACCGTACGCCATCCTTGCTGGCCCTCCCTGCCCCAGACACATCAGGTCCTGCTCTCCAGGTGCTGGGCCCCAGGGGAGAGCATCAATCCCTCCAGCCTTTCTCTGCTGGGTGCAGGTATAATGCACGGGAGTACTACGAGCGCCTGCCAGAGCTGCGACAGGCTATCGACCAGATCAGCAGCGGTTTTTTCTCCCCTCGAGACCCCGGTTGCTTCAGGGACGTTGTGAACATGCTCATGTACCACGACAGGTGAGTCCTCACAAGCATCCCCTTTGGCAGGCTGCTCTCAGCCTGCCCAGGCCTCCTTCCCAGCTGGCCTGAGTCCCCCTGCGCAAGGGCTAAGCCCTGCCTGCCCACAGGAAGATGGCTGTGCTGTCCTGTCCTGCCAGGCTGCGACCCTACAGCAGGCAAACCCTACCCTTACTCTGCTTTGGGTTTCAGGTTTAAGGTGTTTGCTGACTACGAGGCCTACATTAAATGCCAAGGCCAAGTGGACCAGCTGTTCATGGTAAGAGCTGCCCACTACTGAGGGGGAGGGACGGGGTCCTTGGCCATGGCAGTACAGCAGGGAGACTGTGGGGAGCTGGGATGCATGTGCTCCTGTGGAGCCCTTCTTGCAGACGCCACATCATGTGGGCATGGGGCAGAGCGAGGCAGGTTTTGCTGCTTCCACAGCCCCACACCATGGCGTTCAAACCAGCCAAGTACGCATAGCCGGCGCCCTGCAAGGCTGCAAGCCAGGAAGGAACCAGGTGAAGGACTGCCTGCTGACATTGCCTCTCCTCTTCCCAGGACCCCCGGGAGTGGACTAAGAAAGTCATCAGGAACATTGCATGCTCGGGCAAGTTCTCCAGTGACAGGACCATCACGGAGTATGCCCGGGAGATCTGGGGTGTGGAGCCATCTGCCACAAAAATCCCCCCACCCAACCTCCCCCGGGATTGATGCAAGCACAGAGGGAAGGAAGGAGGGATGGGTTCCCAGCCCGAGAAGCCTCACCTGCATTTTACCGCCAGTCAGATAGGCTCAGCTCTGCACAAACAAGGCCTTTCCCCCAGGGGGGTAGAAGGATGCTCTGAGGAGGAGCCCTGACTGAGGAACAGGAGCTGGGGGAGAGGAGAAAGGACCCTGTGTTTGTACCCGTGTATCCAGCCTGCATGTGCTGCACATAGTGCTCTTAGTGAGATGACCACGGATAAGTCTTCCACAGCTGTGCTCCATGCTTAACAAGGGCTTTCCAACTAAATCCTCCCCTCTCCCCCTGCATGCAGTCTAGCCTGGCCTCCTTCACCCTGCCCCACAAGCAGGTTTAGCCAACACAGAGTGTCTTGCACCCTCCAGTGGGTCTGCCAGCCCCAAAACTAGGCGAGGGAGAGGCCACTGTCTGCCCCTCCGATCACACCCTTCCCCAGTAACACCTAGAGAAGGTGGGGTTGGCTGTTAAAGCAGCTGGCCCCAGTGCAGGCACCAATGTCAAATGCTGTGTGCCACAAGGAGAAGGAGAGAGGGCCTGGGATCAGCGACTTCCTTGCCACAGAGCTTGCTGTAGTAAAGCCCAGTAACCAAGCCACTCCAGGGATTTTTAACCTCAGTGTCTGCATAGAGAGGGTTGTACTTGCCACTGCCAGCTGGGAGGCTGACCCTGCAGGCCCCAAGCAGGCTCTTGGCTCACCAGGCACCACTGTATGCTGGGTGCTACCCACAGGATGAATGTGTATCACATCTCTTGCATCCCTCCACAGCTGGGTCACGCTGCTCCATGTGTCCCTCATGGTGCCAGGGTCAGAGTTTAACAGCTGTAGTGCTCTGTAGTGCACCAGTACTCCGCTGTGTGACACAAACTCATTAAAACAACCAGAACACCTGCTGGTTTGACTTCAGGCTGACTTATGACTACTCTACACCTGTGGGTTCACACTGCAACAAGTTCAGGCCATGACACCTGAAGCCATGCTGGCCTTCCCCAGCTGTGGCTTCAAGGGATGTGGCCCCTTGCAGCTGGCACAGTGCTGGGGTGTCAGCGCTGTCATGGGGCAACATGCGCATGGCAGAAAGGTCAGTCTTGCCAGTGCACAGGATGTAGAGGAGGGAGCCGGTACCAGAGGCTGCACTGGGCTAGCTAGGGCCAAAGTTATTTACCTGCACCCCTGGTGTGTTGACTGTATGTACTGGGGTGGGGGGTTACAGCGTTGGGTTTGCCCTGCAAATGGCACACAGGGCTCCTGTGCTAGAAATCCCACGGGCAGCTCTCTTTTCCCCCATCCCCAGTAGAGAAGGAGAGCCTTGGCTGCAGCCAGACTACAGGCACAGACCCACTGGGCTCGAGGAGAGCCACTCATCCAGAGTCAGCAGCAGCCACAAAGACTTGCCCAGTCCCAGCTGCAAGCTCATCTCCCATGCACAAGCCTGCTGCAGCCCTGCCACACACCCAGCTGACCTGCCCAACTGGGGAAAAAGTGCCAAAAACTGCCAGGTAAAACATGTGAAGCTGAAGAGATCAGCAGTCAATGCCTTTATTAAAACTACACCACTTTTAGATAAACATTTCAGTTTAAATTTCCAAGCGTATCACTGGCCTACTAACAGGAACAGCGGTGTTGGGATCATCAACACCAGCAGTTCACATGCTGGACCCTCAGCTTTGTCACACAGGAGGAGCCAGCCAGCCAGCCTCGGCCTCAGGCTGCGCTTTGCCCCAAGCCAGCTGCCAGCAGCAGCATTAGCTGGAATGTGCACGTCACTCTCCAGAGCCAAGTAAGTGTTTCTCTTCTGTCAGTGCAATAAATACAAGTGCTTCAAACGTAAGTTAAGTGGCACAGTTAGCTTATGAGTATCATGGATCAGAAACCTCAGGGACAACCACGCTATGGCAGAAGATTCTTGGTACAAGAACAAGCTACTGTCTGCTTTGCAACTAGTATGAGCCTGCAGATATAACTTGGATGCATGCTGAGCAGTTTATACTATGCTGTACACCCTGAACAGACCCTTCAGGCAGCACAATTCACTCTAAGCACTAGTGACTAAACCTACAGCACCTGGTATTGTCTATAGAGACTGACAGGGAGCAGGGCCAGGTCCCCAGCCAGACACCACAGAGTCAGCATATGACCCTCTCCCGTCTGAGTGCAGAGCTCATCGGTGGCATAAAACCACCCCTGTTCTAGCCCCAAGCAGGGCAAGGACATTCCCAGAACCTCTCCCTGTGGGAGAGGCTCATTTCCACTCCTGCCTCCTGGACAACATGCTCCGACCATGGTTGTGAGATAGGCTGAGAAGTGCTACTGGAAGTGCCTGGGATGCCCAGAGCACAGAAGGGAGGTGGATGGAGAAGGACAGCCCAGACTGTTATTTTTGCATCAAGAACTGCATACCACTGCCTGCTTTTAAGTACAGAGGAACAGTGTAGCCACCAGGAACAGGAAAACCTGACCTAAGGAGTTAAAAGGTAGTTGAGGAAAAAAACCTACCCTTCCCACCCAGAAGCAGCGCATGTCTGTCTGGGTGTGTACAGGGAGAATGGAAGACATCCATTCCCACATCCTGGGCCCACGTTGTTCATGGCAGGGGGAGATTAAGCAAAAAAGTAATCTCACACTTTCAGGCTTAGACTCCCAAGTTTGCAATTTATCTACATAAGTCACTTCAGTCCTAATAGGAACTGCACATGAAGAATGGGAGGAACTCCACAGAGGACAGCAGGGATGCGAGCAGAAATTATGTTCAGAAGGAAAAGGGTACCGAAAGATAAAAGGGCACTAACCTTTTTCATTAACTAGATGTTTGAAAAGGAAGAACAAAAAAAAAAATTTTCATTTTATTTCCAAATGTGTGCCATTAGCCCAATTCTTGCAACACATTGTGACTGAAGAGCTAAATAAAAATATCTCTCACCACCTCAATCTTCCATGTATTTGTAATTATAGCCACTTAGCAAAAAGGAAAGGCAAAACATGTATTTCCTAGAAAGAGAACACCTCAAACTCAAGCAAGACAACTGTGGTATGGAGACACGGCAAAAGCCATTCACCTACAAATGAGTCTCTACATGATCCAAAAACAGCAGCAGTGTTTAAAAGTGAAAGAAACACCCTTGGTCATGACACATGTGTCCTAGGAATGTCTGTCCTCAGCAGTACCACACCAGATTGGCCAGGCTTTGTTGTGCTTACATTTTTCACAGTTTGGTACTGGCTCCTGGGCTGTTATCACCCCTCCATCCATGTCAAAAAAAAAGAAGTCAACAACTTCTTTCTTCTACCATCACAGGTGCTGATGCCAGGAGCTGGAGTTGCCAAGGGTACACATCAGGACCAGAGTGGGAATCCCTGACCTCCTCTAGTGCCAGGGATGGAAGAATGGCAGACTGACCCACAGGGAGGGGGGAGGAAAAGGAGACAGAGGAAGGAAAGAAAGGAAAATCTGTGCTGCCAAGCAGCCAGTCTTCAGTGATGATGCTCATGTTCAGATTTTCCCAGGAATTCCCTAGGAAAGGAAACAACACAGCAGTGACACTCAGCTCTCCTACACTTTGATGCATGCTGCAGCCTGCAGGTCTTCCCATCCCCCTGGCAAATACTAGGACTTGAGCATTTGCAGCTACAGGCAATAGCACTGAGCTCTGCTCTCACCCATCAGGAGCTAGAAGAGGCAAGCAGAAGTAGCTGCTCTGCAAACAACTCCTCCAGAGCATCCAGCTCACAGCAGAGATAAGCCAGAGAGAAGTGCTCCCAGCTTCCTGTGGGAGAAGAGGAGCCTTCCCCAAACCTGCTTTTTGCAGGGAGGTGGAGAGCTCTGACTTTGTGCTAAGTCAGCTCCGGTATCTCACCCACTCTGGAGACCAAAGGGCTTTTCAGAAGAGCTGGCCAATACAGGCATCTGTTACACATCTCTCTTGCTCCTGGGCGCATGTCACAGTGTGCCCCAAAGCCCCAAGCCCCAGGCCCCCTCCCCAAAGCCAGAGGAGACCCTTGGTTAGCTGTTACCGCAGTATTCGAGGTAGCTCTGGACTCCTGTAGATGTACTTGTGCCGGTAGCCGAGGTCCGTGTGGAATGGAACAAACTGCACCTTGTAGTCTCGGAAACTCCGTGACGTTGCAGCAATGTTGTAAAGCTGAGTTCAAGGGGAGGCAGGTGAGGGACATGTGTCACTCCAAACCAGCTACCCTTGCCAAACCAGCACCCCTCTCAGGGGTGGGTTATGGGCCCTGGCTTGACCAGCTTTGCCAGCTCTAGCTCCACTTCACTACTGATTTTCCACCTCCAACACCACAGAATTTGTAGTCCCTTTGGGCTATGCATTTCTACATACACCTTCCTATTGCTTACTTTTTGCCTGGCTGGGTTGTCGTTCTATCTGCACCAGTTCCTCCCACCAGATCAGTCTGCAGAGCCATATATGTACCTTTTTTCCCAGATGAAATGGTACCACTGGGTCATCCTCAGCGTGAAGGATGAGCAGGGAGCAGGAAATGTATTTCACACTGTAAAAGAGACAACAACGTCACAAGGGCTCAGAGCAATCCCACTGTCTGAGGTCTGGGCAGCCAGTGGATTTTCAAGGAAACGGCTATGACAAACATGTCCTGGGGGTCATTAACTGCAGTTCAGATCTTGAAAACACTATTATCTGGGTCCCACTCATCTGATCTATAGAAAATTTACTCGTGAAAGGCATCCTTGCAAAAGCAATTGCTGCTTAGACCAGAGAAAAGTGGCTCACCCCACTACAAAGCATCATCCCCCAAAGTCTGGTTTGGTTTCAGTACTGCAAACCAAACTCACAACTGCTCAGGCTCTTGAATGAAAGGCTCAGTGAAACGAGAATGTTATTACATGCAGAGTGGCTTATGCCAGCAGAGAAATCTTCCCAAACCTCCAATGTCCAAATGCTACTGTTTAACGTGTAACATACACTTGAAAAGCATAAATCACATGGACCATATTAGCATATCCCTGAGTAGTCTGTGCTCTCTATTGCATCTGGCCTTATTAAGAACTAATTAAAAAAGAAAGAGCTCAACAGTGCAAAGCTGTCCTGTACTCAGGGCTGTGACAGTAACTGAAATCCCTTCAGCAAGTATAATGCTTCAACAAGAAGCGGGGGAAAAAAAAAAAAGCAGAGAGTACAGTCTGATGTCTATCCTCCTTGATGCCTGCCATGGCTCAGTGCCACAGCTGAAACCCCAGAAAAGAGGGAACTCACTTCTCATCATTTGCAAATTTAATTCCACTTGTTGTGATGGGGTCAAGGAAGAACCAGTCAAACCCAGGGAAGTATCTGTATATCTGAGAGGAGAAATTTGCATTAGTGGCAGGCACCAGGACAGTTATACAAACAGCAGTAATGGGGCAGGCCACTGCCATCCCAAGAACATCCCTTGGCTGCTGGCTGCGCTCTCTGCAGTGAGATGGTCCGTGTTTCCACCAGCATTATTTTTCCTCTCCTGTTTCAGGCCCATCTTATCAGCCTGTTCAGGAGCAGGCTCTCTGGGTGCTTGTATGGTCAAGGTCTCTAGGTATCACGCTGGTGCTGGCAGCAGTCTTCCTGCAAGAGAGCTTTATCCCACGGCACCTCACCAGCCTGGCCACATCCAACACCTGGTGTGGGTGTCTGCTCAGTTCAGAGTCAACTCACATGCCGGGTAGAAGAGATGTCTGCATCAGAGTGAACTCGCCAGGGAAAGCACACAAGCACAAAAGGGCCACATGGATGCGGTAGGGACCAAGAGAAGCCCAGCTTTGCCATCTTTTTGCTTACAGCCCACAAAGTAGCCTCCTGCAACAGAGAAGCTACAACACAAGAACAACGGGCTGAGAGCAGTCTACCTTCCCCTTCCTACATTTACTGCCCTTTCTGATCCCAGTTTCTGTTTTCTTTAAGCAGGCTCTACACATGGCTCTGGTACTGCTTATTGTACTAGTGTTACGACAAGCTGCCTTAAGTGCATCTCTTTACGCCCGACACTTATAAATATCACTGCTGCCCCAGAAGTCATGCAGTTAGCTCAGCTACATCACTTCTGAAGGTTAATTTCTGCATCACTTCTGAAGGTTAATTTCTAAGTGCACAATCACGTGCCACTTGTGAGACAGCCACTGTGTACTTGCCACAGAAAAGGGGTGACTTCGTGCCTCCTCCCTTATGTTGGTGAATGGAGATTCCAGTATCAGGGCATCCGGAGGTGTTTCTGAAAAGCCAAAGGCAATGTGCTGAAATGCAGGGGTGCAGAGAGCCAGCAAGGTCAGGGTCTGCCTTATGAGAGCAGTTGCCACCATGGTGCGCCAAGGAAAGCCTTGTTGCAACCGCAAACACATGTGGAAGTTTGGGATGCCGGCAGGACCCGGGCTGGGTGGGAAGAGCATCCACCCACCAGACTTACCTCTTTCACAGAGGCGCCTCACTAGATTTGTTGCGACCCTGTAAAGAAGAACAACAAGCATTTAATCTGGCACAGGCCCTCTGCAAAGCACCAGGCTCTAATGGTAGTAGGTAGCAGAGGTACAACTCAACTGCCGTAACATCAATCCTTCACACTGTCTGAGGTCTGGGCAGCCAGCTGACAGCGACTTGGGTTCCCACAGGTCTCCCATACCCAACTGTCTCAAATAGCATCAGGTGCCTGCATTTAGGTAAGTGAACAAGTCCAAAGAAGCAGCACCCCATGTAGCCACTTGGAAGGACCTCCTTTAAGGTGGCTCTCAGGCTCCCAGCATATCTGCAGCTGTGTGACACAGCCTCTTACCCCCAGACCACAAGGGCTGAGCAAGAAAGAGAGGAATTCAGGGGTGTGGGCAGAGGGGTGCTGTGTTCCAGGCAGCTGGAGACCAGGGTCCCAGGGTGACACTGCAAGGAGTTTCCATAGCTGGGTCAGAAAGCAGCAAGGCCTCCCACATGCATCTCCCTAATGGGATAGGGATATTTCTGAAGTTGCTCAATCCTCCAAGCACAGCATATTTCAAAAACCTCAAGCTCCAGGCTGGCTACGGTCACCAGGGAACTCAGATGGGGTCGACAGTCCAAGGCCGCTCAGGTTGCAGTGCCTTGGGAAATGTCATGAGCATGTCCTGACCCAGAAAGGGATCTTAAACATGGCAAAATTTTAGAGGAAGAGCTGAAGGAAAAGCCTTTGCCTTCTCTTAAACACAACAGGATGTTCAGTATTACAGCAAGAAAGAGGGACTATGCTGAAATACCTCCCTGTCCCAGCAACACATTTGTTGGACAGCAAGGCAAGCTGTTGTGGTCTCCGTCCGTCTAATCTGCACATAGCTCAACTCAACAGTAACTCTTGTGTTTGCCCCTCTGCTCCTCTGCAAACTGAGGGGGTAAGAACACATGCTGCCTGCTGAACATGACCCACCTCCAGACAGCAATGGAAAGGGAAGAAGCAGGAAAGGAAAGTTAAAAAAATGCAGGCAAAGGCACTTGACACTTTGAACTTCCCTGTGCCAGGCATGACCACATAAATGTCACAGATGGCCAGTAGTGTAGTCATGCAGGCATCTGCATGAATACTGATTACATGGCATGCTTGCCAGGACAGGAGGAAAACATTTTGTAAGGGCAAGTCACATGCACTTTCAGAGTATCAGAGAAGCCTGATGTTCAGCTCTGAAGGACACAGACATAGGTTCACCAGAGGAAGAGATCAGTGCAGTCCCACTTTCTCTCCCCTTGGTCAATCTGCATTATATTATTCTAAGTATCTTTTTTCCAGTGTAACCCTCTGGGCAATGAAGGTTCAAGATCAATTCCTGCATAGTCATTCACTGTAGCTCTTCTCACTCTGCAGAGCGCAAAAGGGATGGATGTCTGTGGCAGCAATTATGCCACAGACTCCACGCCAAGCCAGCCTGGGGATTACGGCAAACAGTACCTTCATCCAAGGTCAGTATTTAATGTTTTTCAGAAGCTGCTAAATTGCACTGGGATTAGATGCTTACCCTGTGCCCAAGGAGTGTCCCCATATATAGACAGGGTTGTCTCCACTTCTTGCTTTTATCCAGTCAAAGACATGAAGGGCATCATAGGTCATTCCCCTCTCTGACGGGCTGCCTATTGAATCGCCCCAGCCTGAAACACAAATAATCCTTCTGAGGATCGCACAAACTGGTCAGCAAATCCAGCCAGCTCTTCCCATGCAGCCCATCTGCAACTGCAAAGGGACCTGGGACATGGACAGTTGCCATTTATTTCACTGTGCGCTTCTACAATTTTGGGCTGAAAGCCTTGATTGATCCTCAGTCATTTTAAACAATGCAACTGCTGGCTGCCAAGGAGTTTTTGTGGATTTAGTCAACAACAAAAACAAGAGCTCAATCTCAAACACTGCCACCCTGTGTTCTTGCACCTACCCATCTGCAACAGCCCAGCTCCCAGACCTTAGATGCTTTTGTATGTACATAACCAATTTGTTAAGTGGAGTCTCTAACAGCATAAGAATTGGGTGCTTAGGGTCAAAACCCAAGCTTGTTTTACAAAGCTGTTGCAACATCAGTTTGTCCATGCAGTTCGATCAATGCCCTCAAGCAATTTTCCACCCTCCTGATTGTTTTGGCTCTATCACTATTGCAGCACGTCTACATATCTTATGTCAAGCAGCAAGCATCCTGCATCCTTTCTGATGCCTAATAAGCAGCCAGAGAAGCAGCTGCCAGCAGGACTGAAAAAACAGGGCAAGCTCCTACAAATGAACTTCTCCCAGATGTCATCTTGATAAAAATGCAATGGATTGATTTCTTTCCTGTATCTCCAGTGGCATTACACTGCAGCCATGGCTTAAATACTAAGAAGGAACAAAAAAGAGCAGCAGACACTTGACTGCTGGTGGCACAGAGCTGCAAAATGGTCACAGCTTCTGCCAAAGACATTACCAATTGTTAACAAATAATTTACTCTATGTCTTATCCCACCTATCAGCTTTTAAAAAGAAGTGCAAGTTCAGTTCCCTGTGTGACCTCAGGGAAGTCAATTAGATCATCTCCAAAAGATTACATCTAGGCAAGCTTACTAGTTTCCAGATGTGCACCTGGATGCCTTAACTGAATGCTGTGACAGCATATGTGCCTGGGTCACCCTCTGCTCCTTAGCTCCCAAATCAATAAGCCCTGTGCATGAGGACAGATAGGAGCCAGAGTCCACTGAGCTGGACATCAGGAAGCAGTACTACACAGGAAGGCACTGGAAAGAAATTTTTGGAAATTCTTTGTATACCCACAAGGGTAAAAAAAGAAGCAATAACCACATCTAATTAGCTGACAGCAAGTGTTTATAAAACAACAGCTCCCCTGAGATTCAATCCCTGCCTCCCCGCCCC
>VZTL01008610.1:0-19748 GCA_013400535.1 Scopus umbretta
GATTCTATGATTCTATGACCCCATCCCAGCTATCCCCCCATGCTGCGTTCACTCAATCCAGAGCTATCCGTTTACCCAGCCCTGCTCCAGCAGGGATCATTTATTTTCCCATCTCTCCTCACTCTCTCAGAATGGATGGGAAGATTACTGGGCAGGATCTGACCAGGTCAGAGACCTGCTCAGCTTGCCCACAGCTGACTGCATGGGGTCAGGGATCCTCCCCACGCACCGGAGGCTGGGATACCTGGTCACTGCACTGCTCCTTTGTGGTGCTCTTCTTCGGTCCCTCCTGTGAAAACCTCAGCACTGCGGATGCCACAGGCCCCTCCGGGACAGCAAGGTAGCCACCGCTGGAGGAGACAGGGGCAGAGTACAGGTTCGGCACGTGGCCGAGCCACATCCCGTCCCGTTCCCAAACCACAGGCACTGCCTCCACCTGCTAAGCCCTGCAGCTTTCCCAGATCTCCTCTGGCACCCTCACCCCATCACCCAGGGGACCCAGCATGGGCTGCCAGACCCTTGGGCTCCCTTTAAATCCCAGCCCTGGGAGAGCACCTGCCCTCTGCTTCCCGCTGACTCATTCCCCTGTGATTCACCCCCTCCTCCTGCCTGACTCACCCATTTCTGCCACAGCCCTGTGCACACGTGCGTATGTGTGTGAGCGCGTCCAACCCAGCCGCAGTTATCGGGGCAATGGCACAAATCCTGCAAGGCAGCGAACCGGGCAGGGAGCCCGGCCGGGCTGTGCCAGAGCCCTCTCCTCCCGCAGCACCCAGCAGCAGGAGGGGCAGAGATGACGCCGCTGGCTCAAGTCCACGTTGGGGAGACGGGGCAGAAAGGCAGGCCGGCAGCGCTGCCATGTGCCAGCGCTGCCGAGATAAGGAGCGATGCTAGGGGAGGGCTTCCTCCAGGCTCTGAGGCTGCCTTCCAGGCAAACCCATTCGCTTTATCAGGCCTCTGGCAACCTGACCACCACTGCTGGCTGAGGCAGGGTTACCCAGCACTGCTGTAGCTCAAATCCACAGGCAAGCGGTCTGCCAACTAACCTGCCTTTGGCTACAGCCAAACATGCCCCCCCAGGCTGTGCCTGTTCCCAGTTTGACTCTCCAGGGCGAAGAGCTTCCTGGAAGCCAGAAAGGAATTTCTTCTAAGCACGGCTATGGCCACTTGGCATCAGCTAGTGCCACTCCCCATGCAGGGCCCACAGGCTCAGCCAGTTCCTGAATCTGGATGTACAAGCCACGCACATGGTGCTACGTATACATGTCCTCTTCAGGCTGCTTCTCCAACTAACAATTCCCCTAATGACAGGGGCTGAAGCTCAGACAGGCTTTGCCCCACGTCCTTTCCCTTCACCTTTCACCCAGCATCACCCCTTCCGAGGGCTCTCCAGCTAACCTCAGCCTCCCTCCCGGAGGGGACCAGAGCAGACAGGGGTGACAAGAGGAAGACCGCACGCCGCAGCTGTGCTGGAACCCAGCGAGAGCTGCAGCACACACCTCCCAGCCGGCGAGCAGCTCTGCGTACCGGAGCCCATCCATCTGTGTCAAGGAGTGTACGAGAGCGCCGGCGCACGTGGAAGACTCCAGTCTGCGCAGCACACCCGGTCACGGACCTGCGCCTCTGCCTGTCATAGCTGGAGGACCCATTTCTCATTGACTACAGGAGAAAATCACTGGGATCAGACACAGGCTCTTCTCTTACCCTTTCCGCTCCACACCCCACGGGTCAGAGTCACGCCGTCAAGGGGCTCTGGTCCCTTCCACCCAGGGGCGCTTGGCCAGCTGCAGCATTTGGACTACAGCCACGTGCAGGTTACTCAGGACAAACCTTGCTGGTGCTGCAATAGTACAAGTCGGTTGAGCACCACGTCTCCAGCAGGGTCACACAGTCCAGCTGGGTCAGGAGGCCCTGCTACCCAGGAATTAAGACCAGACCAAACTATCCTTTGGCCAGGGAGGGAGCAACAATGATCTGGGCTGGGATGTCACACATTTAATAAGGACAAAGAACAATTTTCTGCCAAAGCTCAGGACTGTATGTCAGAGCTGCTGGTTCTCCCTGGATTTTTACACTCCTGATCCTTACCATGTACGCACAGAGCCTTTCTGCCTTCTCAGGGCAAAGAAAACCAAGTTTTCTTTGTCACACAGCGTCCCATGGATCCCAGCCACTTGCCTTGCATGCTACCCCTCCTCTCATCAGGATTCTCCAGTCCCCAGGGTCCCTTCTAGGGAGGAAGGGTGGAAGATCCATAGTGCTCAGTGCGTCTCATCAGTGAGGTCAAAGGCAGAGCCAACACTGGCACTGTCATGGCACTGGGCAAGCACCTGAAGAAAACTCAGCAGCCACCAGCAGGACAGGCCCAGCAATTTAAATGCACATGCACAAACCACCCTGACACCACTGAAAAGATGGGCTTCCTTACAAGCTGTAGGAGATCCCAAGAGAGAGCAGCCATAACCCACACAAGCTCTTAGACAAGAACAGCTCCCTGCCGTAGCCCCCAGACATAGTGAAAGTCAAGGGATGTACCCTACAACCAGTTAGAGCAGCCAGGGACTGCTCCAATTTGAGACAGACCTTAATGAATTCCTGACAGCCCTCCATTTGTGACTAACAGAGGGCTAGCACCCCATCTGTAACAGTGCAGAGAGGAGACAGCCAAGCTGCTCTTGCTCATGACATCTCTCCCACACCAAGGGGATCCCTTGCAACTGCCTTGTGTTCCCCTTCTGCAGCCCAGGTGGCTAAGAAGAGTGGCAGAGCATCCCTCCAAAGTACAGTGACAAGACCTTGCTGCCTTCAAATAGCATATTTCAGGTCAGCAAGCTGAGAACTGTCCACAGAGGTGTGCTTATTCACCTACATTTATGTCAGTGGCATGCTTCTGCAGCACAGGTGATGCCAGAGGGCAGGTTGAGAAGAGAGGATTTTGGGCAATGACAGGTGGAGTAGTTCAGGCTTTCTCAATGTGGATGCTAAGCACCAAGTAAATGAAGTTGATGCTTCCGCTGAAACCATGCCTGGTTACAAGGACAGACACACAGAGCGTGACTGTGAGAACAGGCCATCTACCAAGGTGAACAGAGGATGTTAGCATTTCCATGAGCCCTGAACCCAGCCTTTCATTTCTGGGTTCTTCTACTCACAGCAGCTCTGTGCCCCCTACATTTCTCCCTTCATGGTGCTTGAAAAAGTAGAGCAGCCTCCAGGCTGCTAACTTAGGTGGTGGCTGCAGTGACCCTCCCAGAGTATTCCCTGGGACCAGCTTTCATCTCCTAGACAAGGCCCAATGAAGTATCAGCCCTGTGTTCCAAAAATCACATCCAAGGTCATCTGATCCAACATAAAGACCAGATGTGGAATTTATTTAAATGAAGCTTGGGGAGCATGCCAGTGCCAGCGGATGGAGCTGAATGGCCAAGTGCCTGCTAACCCAGCCTGAAAGTTTTAAGGACTAAGCTGCCTTTTCTGGTTGGTAACACAAACCCAAGTTTGCTAAAATTGGAAAGTCCACCGTGTGGTTCACAGCTGGCGCTCACCCTTCCTGCAAGCTGGAAACTCCTATTGTCTCGGCAGCCCTGATCAGCCCCCCGCCCTTGGCAAGGGGATGCTCTTGTTGACTCAGCACATCCTGCAGCCCTCTGTACGTGTCCTGGGTGGGCTGGCTGGCTGGCTCACACTGTCTGAATCTCAAGATGGAAACTAGCTGTGTCCTCTTCCCACCTTGCTGTGGGAAGAGAAACAGAGGTTTCTAACATCCATCTGTTCCCTAGCTTCTTTTGCTGGCCCTTCTGGTACTCTGCCCTATGGGGCACCCTAGGCAGACAACATCAAGCAGAGGGGCTAGGGAAGCCGCTAGACTTGAGCTTTCCTGCTTAACTACACATGAAAAATCCAGTTCTAGCCTGGGCAGGCATTTAAAAGCAAACTTCCCTCTTCTGTCAAGGCAAAATGTGCCTGCAGACACCCAGGACTGGCTCCTCTTCTGCATTTTGGAGAGATCCTCCCTTGCAGGCATTGCCTTTTACCCTCTGCAGCCTTCAGCTCAGAGCAGGTTGGAGAGGCCCAAGTGCTGGCTACACCAGTGATGCTGCAAATTCAAGTGCCATGTGTGAAGGCAGCTGCAAATGCAATTGGGGGGGCGGCGGGGCGGAGGGAACGACAAAACTAAACCACACAAAAATCCCAGGGCAGAAGGCCGGCACAAAGCCTACAGTCCTGGCCTCCTGGCTCCCAGCCTTGTGTTCAATACTCATTCATCTCAGGATACAGCTCCAGTTTTCATTCTGGTCTTAAAGCTCCCCATGAAGTTGCTCTCACTGGCCTTCACAATGTCTTTTCTCTCTGCCCCACTTCCAGCAGGGACCTCAACCGCTGCTGCCTCCCAGCAAAAGGGTCTCCATGACCTTTGTAATTCAAGACACTGGGAAAGGCTCAACCCATCCCCTCTATTCCTAGCCCATCACAGACCTTAAAAGCCCTCTTTGTTCCTGCTACAAACCCTACCCCACCACCCTAGCTTAACCCTTAGGGCACTGCCTCAAATTAAGAGTGCTTCACAGAAGCAAGACAGGTTGCAGCATCCTTGAGAAGCTGGACCTACCCTCCGCCTACAGAAGAGCTGTGCTGCCAGTCCGCTGGTGCCTCATCCGATACATACAACGGGGTGGGGGGGTGAGATGTCTCTGACTGTCCTCATCGTCAGTACAAACAACTACCAAGATGTGCACGGGGGTACCCTGTGCCTCACACTGCTGCAGCGACATAGGCATGGGTTGGACTCACAACTCTTTATAATCTCCTGGTTTTGCTCTGCCTGCCCTCAGTTCGGCAGGCTTATTAAAAACCATGCTCCATGCAGGCAGATTTGGGGCTGCAAGGAAGGAATAGGGGTGAGGAAGGAAGCAGGTGGGACTGGGCACGTCCCTTGTCACTCCTGCAAGGACTCCTCTGCTCCTGCTCCCAGGTGCAGCCATTGCTCTATGCCCAGATGCAAAGCAAGGGACACCATGCCATTACCTCCGCAGCCTGCAAGTACACGAGAGTGCAGTGCCTGCACTCATGATGCTTGCCTTGTCTGAGATAAGCTCAGACCCACATCCCAAGCATCAGCCTATAGATCACACACTGGAGGAAGCAGTCCCATGGGACTGACCATAATCATACGCCCTGCGCATGGGAATGCAGAGGAGGTGGAAGGTGCAGTCAGCCTTCCCTGACCTAGGCATCCCTGGCACAGGAGAAGGCAGTACGGACCAAGGGCTCCTTTGCAGCACCCAAAAATGCCAGCTCTGCATCTGGGATGGAACAGAGCTGCCCTGCAGCATCCCGAAACACCAGCTCCACAGTAGACAGAGCAGGCTTGAACCGCTGCACCCCAAAACACCACCTCTGCAGACGGGATGGGGTATGGCCACCTGGCAGCACCCCAAAATGCCATTTCCTACCAGCTGCTGTAACTTCCCCTCTGCCCCTTTCCGGTCCCGCTCCACCCCTGCCTGCTCCCCAGGCCACAGGGAAACCGAGTCACTGCATGCTGTCCCTGCCCTGAGGAAGGAGAGCGGGTGGGCAGCCCCCAGCACTGGGCACAGCCTGGGGAGTAGGGCAAGGGTGGTACTGACACCTCTGGAAACCCCAGCGATGGGGAGAGATAAAGATACCCACATGTCCTGCACTAAGCAGCTATCCAAACTACAAGCCTCCTCTGTTCCCACCTCTCTTGAAGCAGAAGTTGGCCCTATGGACTGCACCCAGCTCTGCTGGGCTATGCCTGGCCCCACAGACTGACCCACACGCTCTCTGGCACCAGAGGGGGCAGGGACATGCAGGGCTCTGCACCAGATGCATGTAACTTAGCATGGACCAGAAAAGAAAGGTAACGCCACATAGGAACAACAACAACAAAATTAAAGACCCAGCTATAGCATTATAAACCAGAAGAGTGCCCTGGCTCCCAAAAAGCTAGCAGTGGACTGGACATTTCCTTGAGAGCAGATCATTGCGTTCTCTACTTTGGAAGATTCATGCATTTGAGCAAAGACTTGGATTCTCCAGTCCAGCTCTAGGAGTTGACAGGCTTCCCGATACTGCCCTCAGTCTCTCTGTTTTCACCACACGCCTCCAAAAACCCTTTGAGGCCCTGCTCTCACCCGTTAAGCCTTCCCAGGACCAGGCTCTATCTGTGGCCCTTGCCCTAGCTGAACACAGCAGTGCTCACCCACACCAGCATCCTTTAAAGTCCCTGTTTGGTGCAGTAGCAAATCACTACCCATCTACCTTGTAGGCAGAGAAGCTAGAGATAAAGACTTTTTCATTCAGGCTGCACGTCAGATATCTCACTAATGTTATTAAAGTCATGGTTTCTTTACTGCATTTCTCAAGATCTCGATGAGGTTAAGAGCCCAGCGTTGCCCAGTTCACCTGGGCCCCTGAATGAGAAAGCAGAGCTCAAGCTGCAGAAAACACACACGTATTATGCACTGCCCATCTGCAAATCTCCTGGCATCTTTGCCCAGGCTCACATCTCTTGTCTCGCTCTACCTTCCTGGGACTCTCTGAAAACAGGCCCTTTCACCCCTCCCCAGGGAAGCATGTTCAGGTGGTATTTGCTGCTGTTGTCATGCAAAGCATAAGGTTATTGCCAATAAGCTTGTCCCAGCTCTATCTCCCAGGACAACATAACAGTAGATTAAACTCATTATCCCCTACCACTTTATGGCACAATCTTTTCATTTCTCTGTTAACATACATCTGAGATGTATCGAGTTTCAGGCAGGCTTGCTCCAAAGGAAACTCTCTTCTCTTTCCTTACAAGGATTTGCACAAGCAATACCTTTTGGTTTTGGTAGCAAAAAAAGCCCAAACCAAACCCACCACCACAAAAAAACCAACCAACCAAACAAAAAAACAACCAAACAAAAACCCAAACCAAAAAAATCCCACTCCAAAAAAAAAAACCCAGTTGGAAGCTCACTTAAGGGCAGAATTTGACTTTTTTTTCCAGACTGCCACTTTGGTCAGACCTTTCCCAGGCTCTGGAGGGCAACATTCTCACTGCTGCTCAGACTGGTGCAGCTCCATCAGCAGCGTTTGGAGTGCTGTAGTAAGAAAGCTTTCAAGGGTGAGATGTCTTTTCCTTCTCAAAAGTGACCAGCACATGAACGTAGGCATTTCCTGGTAGACTGCTCCTCCTTGCTTCCAGCCTCTGCTAACAGGGCTGGCTTCTGATAGCAGCCTTCCTCCGGAAGCACTGCTGCGTTTTGCTCAGTTACTCTTAACAGTATGATATTGTAGGGAAACAGAATTAAACAGAGCTGTAATCTGTAATAATAATAATCTATAATCATTCCTACTGAGCTGCCATGGAGATAGCTGCACAGGAGAAAAAAGAGGAGCTGTAAGTCTGTTTCCTCAACAAATCTAAGCCATGAAACAGCCCTTTGGTTACAGGGAGCGGGCACATCAGCAAGAGGAGCACTTTCAGGGTGGCAGATTGACGCCACCAATTTTTGTGTTCTCTGTATCCAGATTTATCACACGGCCAGGACAGATCATTGCAAGTGCTCCAAGATCCCAGACTGCTAGCCCAGGGGAGAGGTCGGCAGATCAGACCCAGACAAAAAGCCTGAGAATATTCTAGTTCCTCAAAAACTGCTTGTATTTTTAGCTGTTGCTGCTCCTAGAAGATGAATTGAAAGCAAAGCTCAGACCCGTTCCTTGATACCATAACTGCTTTATTTTACTGGCAGCCACAGCAGAGAGGACCTTGAGAATAACCCTCTTTGTCCACCACTGGCCCAGCTATGCTAATTTCATCAGTAATGCAAACACTGGTACAGAAAGGACTTGAGCGATTGTGCTAACATGTCCATGCTATGCTCTCTCTGCACAGCTACAGCACTGCTGACTGGCAGCAAGAAAACCTCAGTGCACAGAGTCCAGGCATTTTCCCCAGGTCTGAGTTGAGCAAAGAGTTGGCTCTTGCAAGCTATTTTTTTATGCGTCTTCCAGACAGGGCAATCAGTACAGCACCGCTGGGCTCGACTATCTTCTCACAATTTAGGGAATGCAGGTAGAAACACCGACTGAGTCAGTTTCCTCTTTGTCCCACTGATCCACCATCTCTCTGCTGAAGTGCCCAGCACTCTTTCTGCAGCGGCGTTAAGGTGTCCAAAAGGACACTGGTCATTTTTTCAGACTGACACTGCTCAGGATGGTGTTCCCATCTAACTACTAGCGGGTATCCATGTCCCGGACTCGCCTAAGGAGATGGCAGCAGCAAAGTGCAGCAGCACGTAACCCACAAAGTACTTTTCGAACTTCAATGCTGCAGCTCAGCCAGGAGGAAATCTCTCTTGGCTGCCTCTCCCTAAATGCTTATTCCAGCACTGCCTCTTTTAACTCCTCCTCAAATCAGGAGCTGAGTATGTTACCCCACTGCCTTTGGGCTTTTCTGACCCTTCGTGCTGTGCTTAAAAATGTATAGTATGAACAGGCAAGACAGAAAAAAAAGGGAGCAGAACTTTCAAAGATGACATGATTATAACTCAGAAGGTCACTGTGCCCAGGAGCCTAAGCCCTGGGCAAGGATCTCGGCATGCAAGGCACTGTACAAACGGCAAAAGAGAAAACGCCCTCTGCTCTAGAAAGTGGCAATTCACACCCAACACACATGCGTAACGCAGAGCCTTATCTGCTGGGCTCTGCACCCACTCCGCGATATTTCATAGCACACCTTGGGGCCTCAGTCCAGAGGAAACATCAGAAACAATAGGCTGTGAAAGTGGGGTCAGAGGGAACTACAGTTTGGCTCAACGGATTCTGACCATGCTCCACCATCATCTGCACACGTAATATATTGTGACACCGATCCTGGCACCAAGTGCTGAAGGTCACGCACATGAAGAGCAGTGCTTGAGCTGCTGATCTAAATTGCGTTCCGTGTCAGGTACCAGCGTCCCAGCTTCCTCCGTGGGAAGGAAGCTCCAGGTGCCAGCGCGGAGCAAACTCTTCCCCTCTGAAAAGGGAAGGACCCCGTTGGAAGCGTGAGGGAGGAAGCACACCGCTGCCTGCCGCAAGCAGCTTTCCCAGAGGTTCCATGTTCCAGCTTCCACCTCCTTGTTTGCTCTTCCTTGGGAACACTAGGGTCTGGAGTCCATGGTACATTTTACAAACAAGTCTAGCCTATTTCCGAATTTTAAGATGACTGGAACTGTAGCGCTGGACAGCGTGGGGCAGTCTATACAGAACTTATAATCACCCTAAATCAGAGATTAACATTATGGCAGATTGGAAATGGTGAAACGGTTTTCAGGGGAATTTCTGAGGCTTTGTACCCCGTTTCAGAGCTGGCAGGAGTGGTCACAGACCAGGCAAGGACTGTGACATTTGTGAGCACAGCGCCATTTGGGCAGCTCACAGACAGGCATCCTCTCACCTCCAGCTTTGCCTGAGCATCCTAGTCCCAGATGAACTCCAGCCACGGGCACTACACCAGTGTGTGCCACCCCACGGCAGCCCCACACACCTGACCTCAAGCATCCTATGAAGGTGGGGCAGGCTCCTTCCCTCCTCGTTCTGGGCTGGGCGCAGAGCTGCGGGCAGGGCGTTGTAGCTCACTGCGAGCACTGACCTTTCAGAGGTGTAATGAGAGAGGTTTACAGCTTACACAGCCATCCATGTTGAGACGGGCAAGCTGTGCATGCTGCCAGTGGGTCCCTTCCCCCTGGCTCGCATCCAGGTCTTTAGGCACATCATGGATGGCAGCTCAGGTCTCAGCCATGCTCACACTATGGCCAGGCTGGAGCTGGCTTCCTGACCTGTTCTCTCTGTGCAGCAAGTAGCGCGATGTTCCCCTGCTTCTTTCAGGAATGGGAGCCAGCTCTCTACCGGCATCTGGCGAGGGGTCTGCCCAAAGGCAGCTTCAGAAATATTTAACCTCTCCTTTACCTGCCATAGAGGATGGTCTCAGACTGTATCAGAGGGCTCACTAGAGTGCCTGCTCTCCATCAGAGTACAGATACCCTGGAGCAAGGCAAACTGGCTGTGCAAGGTGGACAGCATAGTACAGGGCCAGGTATCCTTGGAAGATGCAGACATGGCTGGAGCCACTTACATTAACTGAGGATGAGCAAGGCCAGCAGAATCATAGAATAGTTTGGACTGGGAGGGACCTTCACAGGTCATCTGGTCCAACCCCTGCTCCCACCAATGAGCAGGGACATCTTCGACTAGATCAGGTTGCTCAAAACCCCTATCCAACCTGACCTTGAATGTTTCCAGGGATGGAAACCCTAATCTACCACCTCTCTGAGCAACTTGTGCCAGCAGTTCCTCACCCTCATGGCAAAAAAATGTCTTCCTTGTATCTAGTCTAAATCTACCCTCTTTTGGTTTAAAACCATTACCCCTTGTCCTACTGCAACAGGCCCTACTAGAATGTTTGTCCCCATCTTTCTTGTAAGTCCCCTCTAAGTATTGAAAGGCCGCAATGAGGTCTCCCTGCAGCCTTAACAATCCCAACTCTCTCAGCCTATCCTCACAGGAGAGGTGTTCCACCTCTCTGATCATTTTTGTGGCCCTCCTCTGGACCCGCTCCAACTTGCTTTCCTCTGTGGTTCAGCAAGAGGACTCAGGAGACTGGTTTCTTTCTGGCTGGGCCTGCTCTGCAACTCAAGGCTTCAAACAGAACAGGTCTGCAAACAGAGCTGCCTGCCTGCTCCCCCGCTGAGGAGTGAAAGAGGGGAGAAGATGGACAAAACACCCCTGGCCACCCACCCTGAGGCTGCTGCCCAAGGTGAACTGCTCCGGACCCCAGATTGTCACGCAGGAGCCCAGCAGTGCCAAGCCCATGGCACAGCTGGGATGGGGCCGCATCGAAGGCTGTGGCTAGCTGCCCGTTTGCACCGTGCGCTGTGGTGCAGCGATGCTGCCAGCAGCGAGTTGCCATAGCGATCCCCCCAAGCATGCCCCCGTCTCCCTCCTTTGTCTCCGCTCCCCCAAGCCTTGCTGTCCCCTCCCCACATAAAACCCACTGCAAACACCCGAAAGCCTCAGCATGCTCTTAAAGGGCTGCTTATTACCCCAAGGAAGGAAAGGGGGCAGAGGCGGAAGCCCACCCTGCAAGCCATTATCCCCACCCGCTTCACGGGCAAGGTGTCTACTCCGGACCCAGGTGTATCACACCTCACCGTGCTCCGTCCCGAGGTGTGACACAGGAGAGCTGGGCAGCCAGACCTAGGACACCGAGGCCTCTCTAGCTGCACCTCTCATGTTGTGCTGTGGCAGGCAGGGATGCTTCAACATCACCGCCTGTCCCATGCTCCATGGTGGTGACACACAGCCTCAGCCCAGCCCAACACGGCTGCCTGCAGGCCAGAAAGCCCCATGAGCTCTTTCTATCCTGTGGCAGCACCAGGTTTGATGGAAATGGGGGTCCCAGGCTGTTCTTCCTGCAGCCTGGCAGGTATCTCCTAAGTCTCTGCTCTCCGGTTCCAGCCCATTTCCACTTCACGCGGTTCTGTTCTGCTGCACCAAACCTCGCTGCGGCTTGAACCGGAGGCAGGATCCTGGCTTCACTTCCTGTCCTAAAAAATGTTGTCTACTGTTGCTATGCGCTGCTGAACAGTTACCCAACCCGGCATGTAAGCAGAGCTCCTCTCCCTTTCACCTCTCCTACATGGGCACAAGATGCAAGGGGAAGACAAAGGACCCTGCTGAACCACACTCAGGTGTGACAGCTGCCAAGATCCTTCCCTGAATGAATTTAACACCTTAACAGAATGGATAAAAAAAACCTTCTAAAAGCTCTGCTTCCCTCCCCATTCTGCCCTTCCCCAGATCTAGCAGGACCCACCACAACCGGTTACATCACTTGAGGGTTATAGCAGAAACTAGCGAAGCCTCGGTCCTGATCCAGGATGAGTCACAGAGCTCAGGAGACCGTGCAACTTCCTTCTGATACCATCAACCATGTCTTACACGGGCTAAAAATAAAGATGGGCCAAAACTGCAGAGACACGTCTTGCCTCAACACGAAACTTAGCAAAGCTCAGCGCTAAGCTCAGGGCTGATGAAAAATCACCTGAGCAGATGAAAACCAAAAAGTGCAGAGAGGCCAAAAGTCTTGGGTGTACCAACAAGGGAGAGGCTGGGAAGGCTCACCCTGTGCTGGGCTGGAGGGTGGCAGTGGCAAATGCCAAGCAGTCATCCAGCTGTAGAGAGAGAGGGCCAGAGCTAGGCTCTCATCTCACTCAGCTGTGGGCTTTGGAATATTTCCAGACCCAGAGGCTTCGTGGAAGGTTGTTTTCTGCATCACATGTGCCCACCCGACAACAGGAACCAGCTGTGGCAAACAGGAGGGATGCTGCATTTTTGGCAGGGAAAGGCTGGAAAGCTGCAACCCGCTTCCTACCACACAATGCATGGGCATCCACAAAGCAAGGTCCAAAGGGTGCTTGGTGCTAGGACTAAAAAACGGGGTCACATATACACCTGATACGGCTTAGACACTTCAGGTTCTTCCTAATCCCTGGGACGCTATGCCCTGGCAAAACCCTTGCACATAAGGATACGGGACTTTCACACAGCTCTTAGCAGGGAGCCACAGGACTGCACACAAATAGGGGCTCAGAGGGACACTGGCAACGTTTGGAGACCTAAAATTAGCCTCAGCAGATGATCCTCTGCTCCATTCTTGGGAGCAGTGAGAACAGAACAAGGATCCAGCTGTCCCAACACTCCCATGAACAGGATCTTTGAATGCCCGACCTACTTGCAACAGAGATGGTAGGGCAAAGAGGGGATTCCTCACATAACTCCATGCCAATACTCACAAGCAACTCAGGGCCCCATCTCTGCAGGGGCGACAGCATTTTCTTGGGGCTTCCAGTGGAAGGAAGACCTACCCCTAGATCAGCTGGTCAGACCAAAGGGGCAATGGCAACCCACACACGCTAAGAGCAGGCTGAAAGACATTAGGCTGACCACTTTCTGTTGAAGATATAACCTCCAGTTTGCCCAGCCTTTGAGTTCGCCAGCAAAGCATTCCATCCCATTCCCGACAGAGGCACTGCAAGTCTGTCCAAGGGTCTGCAAGCTGTACGGGCTTCCAGATTACTGCCAGCTGCACTAAACTGAACTAACATGGTAAATTCAGCCCAAATATAAGTTCACTGATATCACCTGGGTTAGGCAATACCCAAACCAGAGAGAAGAGGTTCATGCCATGATCAGGTAACAGGAGAAACTGCTGCATTACACATATATGGGAGATTTGCTGTCCCTGGAGGTATCAAGCTTGGTCAGCAAGGGCTGGGGGGGAGAAAAGTGAATCCAACATGATCAGCCTTGTGTTAAAATGCCTCTTGCCAAAATACAGAGGAGCCCTGAGAGGATGCTGTGAGCTTGGTGGGCTGGGATCTGCAAGCAGCTGCAGTAGAAGTGAGGTCAAACCTTTTCTCTGGTCTTAGCCACATAATACATCTCTTTTCCATCACAAAGGGAGATATAAGATCCCAGCATGGAGCAGGTACTAGCGATTGCCACAACTCAACTGGATAATGGAGCTGCTCTCCTGCCACTGTAGCGTATAACTGGGAGTCTGAGGCACGTGGCACTGACATGAGCAAAGGACGACTTCTTTCCTTCCTTCCTTCTAACTTCCCAGGTAAATCTACCCCTGCCTCACTCACTGTGGGTACTACTTCAGCATCAGGCTGAAGGATGAGATGGCCTGAGGCCCAGTCTTCAACTGCCTCTGGACTGGCCCCAAGCTTCCCTGGCAGACACTTCAGAGGAAGAGCCACAGAGCCTGGGCATCCACACGTCCTAAACAGCAGCTTCCCCGTATAACCTCTCCTGGCCAAATCATACCTGAGCTCTGGGGTGAGAGAAGGGCTCAGCCTGCCCCCCCAGAGGCAGAGTGCTGATGAGGGCTCCCTTCCCGGTGAGACCACACCGTGCAGGTGAGGCAGGCACTGCTTGGATTCCAGGCAGGCACACACGCATCCAGGCACACGGATGGGGCGGGAAGCCCACAGCCATCTCAGCCCGCTCCAGGCGGGTTACCTCAGAGCAGCGAGGGCCTGCCCTTCACGTTTCTTCACGGCGGCACTACAAAGACTACCAGTCCTCTTGAAACACTTCACTGTCACTCTAAGCCTCATACATCATGGCCAAGGGCCTCCTCAAGCTTCAAAATCCTGGCAAAATGCAGGTAGAGCTCAGCTGCTTCTGATAGAAAGCAGGATCACTTCTGCCACAAGCTCTAGGTAAAGTCTCAGCTCTGTTTGTTCAGGTGAAGGACAGCAAGCAGCAGAGACCAGCAGCTGGGAAGCGCTCCCATTCAATACTGCTGGCACGCAGAAGGACGAATGCAGCAAGCAGCACAGGCTGCAAGTTCCCAAGGGCTTAAAACACACTGCTCTTGAGCTCCTGACAACTGTGTGCAGGGTTCAACAGTCTTAACAGCACCAGTCATACACATCCAGGCTGCCTTCACCACACTGCCAGCCAGGTAGGAGACAGGAACACCCAGCAAACTGGGCTGTGGGAGCACCTCACCTGGGTAATGCCTACTCTACAGAGCTGTGCCTTAGGGCCAAGAGGAGGACAACACAGGGTTCCCCTGTTCCTTCACACAGCCCTGGTGAAGGAAGAGAAACCTGTGATGACTGAACAGGTGCTGACCTTGGTGTAGGGCTGAAGCAGACAGGAAAGGCAGTTCTCAGCTGACAGCACCCACAGCGTCGTCTTGAGGTTGCTTGTTCCAGCTGTCTTGGGTCACCTGGAAAGACAAGTGCACAGACACACGTTCAGCTCAGCTGGGAAACACCCTGCCCATGCAAGAAGACCTTCTGAACACTGGGTGGGCAGTAATTGCTCATCCAAGCCAAGCAAGTTAGTGATCTATGCACAGAAGTGAGAGACCCTGAGCACCTCAGCATCTCGAAGATCCTGCCATGTCTTTTACCAGCGCTGAGGCCACCCCTCCAGCTGCAGCCCCGACTCCCTTCTGGGATTCCAGTTATCACCCCAGGTCCCTGCATGACTCCACGTGGGTGCATGGTTGGTTCCCCAGAGAGGGCTGCGAAGGTTGCTGCCACCGTCCCCCTTCCCTGGATTTTAGTGGGAAGTTGCTCCAGCACACAGGCTTTGCTGATACTCAAGTGGGTGCACTGGCATATGGTTTATCTGCAAGAACAGGCTCTGGCTGTGGTCCCCACAGGCCACCCGCTAAATCACCCCACAGGGATGCGAAGCCAGGGCAGGGAGGGCCAACCTCCACTGTGGGGAGACACCGCTCCCAACAAACCAAACAGACCAAGACAAATCCAGCACTGCAGCATTTTGCAGGCTGCATCGAAGGGGGAAGATGACAACTGCTTAATAGAAATGTCCAAGAGGCCTGCCAACAGCACCCCAAAGATGTTGTTTAAGACTCCTCCCTGGGCTCCCAGTACTGTAATTACAGACTACTGGAGATCACGCTGTTTGGGGGGGCTAGGTCCTTGTGCCCAGCAGGTCCTGAAAACTGGGACAACATCAGCCTCCCCAAAACCAGGTCTGACATTCCCTTGGCTACAGGCATGATGAACAAAAGCTGCATAGGGGCAGTCCCCGCTCCCTAGCCTGCCCTCCCACATGGGCTACCACCCTGCGATACCACCGGCAGCACAACCCAGCTCTGACCAGAGCCGTAGCAGCAGCGAGCAGAGCACTGCTGACAGCCACACTGCCGGTCCCTCAGAAGCACGGTCTTTAAATCATGGTGTGGGGAGGCACCCCCACACTAGCTTACTGGCGCACTGGTCCTTAAAACAGTCATGAAGGCACCGAGAAAGCTTGTACTTAACGTCACCTGCACCTACACAGCGAGCAGGTCAACCTGCACTGGTGTCCCAGCAGAGTTCCCACATGGAAGCTGTACCACCTAGTCACCAGCGCTATGTTTTTGGGCACTTTAAAAGCAGAACAAGCCCCAGTAAATGTAGCACATGTATATGCAAATATATATATAAATACATTTTTTTTTTTTTTTTTTTTANATGTATATGTAAATATACATATATTTAAAACCCTCCACCAATTCCCTGCTCTACCACTCTAGCTTTCAGAGAAGGCTCGAAAGGCTCCAAAGCCTGAGCAGTGACCAGAATTGCTTTGGATATGGCTAAAGTACTGCCACCCACATACTGCTGCAGCACAGGAAACGGTGGTGATATATCCAACAGGGACAGGTTGAAAACACTCCCCAGGAAGAATGCAGTTACCCCAAATGGGCTGAGGCCAGGAGATCTGGATTATCACCTCAGCTCTTGCATAAAGGGCTTTGCATCTTTGTTCACTTCCAACAAGAAGAATCACAGGGTTGACATCAGCCCTGGCCTGGGACATGGATTCGTTACTAAAAAGCACTTCCAGCTGAATCACTAACTGTACTTTTTGCAGCACACAGGACTCCTTTGAAGGCTTCCCATCCAAGTATTGCTCTACCACCACACTGTTTAGCAGAGGGGGCGTCCAGGCCACAACACAGGCAAGCATGACTGCAAATCACCAACCAGTCCTGAAAAAGCTCACTGAAACGCAGAGCATGTGAGCTCAGCTGCTCTTCCTTCAGGATTCACAACCAGCGGAGGACACTGACAGAAACAGGGGGAAAACATGTTAATTGGCAGCTGGGCATTCATGAGGCCAAGCAAACAAGACTATGAAAGAGAGGATGAGGATTTGCAAGGACACTTCCCAGTCAAAGAAAATAATTTTTAAAGCAAACCTCAAACTTTGTGAGACCAAGTTCTCTAAAGGTTATATTCACCTGGCTCACCTGCTCAGAAGCCAAAGCAAAATGGAAAAACAAAGGAAGAGAGCTGGTCAGAAAACAGGGAGCAGAGCTGCCAGGCGCTGCACATAGAAGGAAGGAGCAGAAAGACCTGATGGCGTTACCAGGAGGCAGGGACCCACACAACCCGCCGGAGGAAGGCAGTCCCTGGGAGTGATGTGTGGTGGAGAGGCATCAGGCAAAACTGTCCCACAAGAAGATTCTCACTGACAAGTAACCCACAACAACACCCTCCACAAGCCATCTGTTAGCATACGAATGTCTCCCTTTGGGATTTTTTCCACATTGCCTTTCACACCTGTCCTGCTTCAAACCTGACTCCTTAATTCCTCCAGCCATGGAAGCCTCCGATAACTCACTAAGAACTACACGGATAGCATGCTGAGGACACCACTTTTCTAACCAATACGGCTTCACTTTTTCCTTTCACATCCATGCTTGCATACCTGCAAATGACACATTTTCTTGTTCTGCATCCAGGAGACGTCCTGCCCCACAGGTACTGTGCATTTCCACACAGCACACGATGGTGCCTACCAAATCTAGCAGGAGACAAGTGTGGGCAGGCCCAGAGCAGTAAGGGCAGGTAAAATACTCAGGAAGAGCCAAGAGTCATTGACATTCAAAAGTCAGTTCAATAACCATCCCCTTGAACCATCCTCAGGCTCAGAAGCAGCGAGGAAGGTCCAGGCATCACTGGCCTCTGCTAGTCAGCACGGCCATGCAGAAACATGCCAGGGCAAGCAGCCAGTGACAGCAAGGAGAAAGACCAGCGGCACAGAAATGATTCTCTGCCCTCAGAGGTCCCTTGAGCTCAAGGAGAGAACTTCCTTTTGTCCTCCTGATCTGCATGCTCAGAAGACCTGAAACTCCTGAGGGAACAGGGGCTGGAAAAGCTCAGCACCACAGCAGAGGGAGGGTGTACAGACTGGGTGCTTCATCTGCCCTGAAGGATGCTGCCAGGAGTGAAACAGCAACCCTACCAGCAACATTAAAGTGATGTGTCCATTTCCCTAGAGTCCTCCATTTCTGCAGAGAGGGCAGAGGTGAAGAACAGAGCATTGAGAGCTGCTCTGCCCAGCTTGCTGCAAAGGCGGTGCAGTGGGGGAGCCCCTCAGTGAGCTGTACCTCGAGCAGCAGGTTCCCCAAAGTCAGCGCAGGGTGGACCCCACCAGCTTTCCTTCTGGTGCGAGAAGTTTCTTACCCACCAGGAGGAACAGAAACAAGGTGAGTGGCAGAGCTGAAATAGCCCCAGCCCTGCCCCACTCGCAGGCAGACCTGGGTCCACAAGCCCAGCTCCCCAAGGACTGCAGCTCTATGGCTGGGGTGACAGGAGGGCTCTGCTGTCCCCCACGCATCCCGGCCATCCCAGGGTCCCTGGGAAGGGACGCATTTGTGCCCCACGAGAGCCAGAAGGAACCCGGCAAATTGTCAGGGGAGCAGCTGCCGCAGATGAAGCGAAGCCAGGTGCCATCTCCTCTGCAAGAGACACTGCGGCAGCCGCGTCCCACTCCGATCCAAACCCTGTACAAACCTCCCTGCCCACCCAGCTCCCACCGCTGCCCTGCCCTCAGCCTTGGCAGAGCTGCCAGGAGGCTGCAGATCCCAGCCTGCTGCGATGCCCAAGCGGCTGGGCTGTGCGGAGGGAGCTGCATGCTGGGACCTGTAGTCCCTACCGGGGCCCCGCCGCCCGCTCACGCCAAGACCCGCACGATGTGAATTACCGCTGTGAAACAAGGGGGCGACAAGGCTTTACAGGATGGCTTAATTCTCCCCAGTCCTCAACCCCTTCCTAAAGCAGAGCCCCACCAAAGGTAGCTCTAGTACTATCACATTGGGAGTTTTCTCCTGTTTTACCTGCCAGACCTCGTTCACCTTCTACATGTGTTACCAAGTTTGCCGAGATTCTCCTTTTGGTCAGGGTTCAACCCTCCTACACCCTGTCCACAGGGTCCCAACTTCCCCTCTTTGCTACAACACACCTCAAGCAGAGGAGGAGAGGGCCATAAGCAGATCTCTGCTTGTGTGATGCTTTTCAGAAAGGCAGCGAGAGGAAGTGACTTTTTCAAACACCCTAAGACACAGCACAGCGTTCCTCTACCACACGCTCTCCACAGCAGCGGCAAACTCCACGCTCCTTCTTTAAAAGGATAAAAGGCTGGAAACCCTGGACACAAGTCTATGCCCCTTGTACACATCACAAGATGGGTCGCGCTCACAGACGGGCTGCGAGCAAGCCCACAGCCCCGGCTCCCATCAGCCAGCCATCCCCTCCGCCTTCCCTAAGGCACAGCAGCTTTCCAAACATGACATCTGGGACCGCCAAGAGTACGCTGTGCGCCACCCCTGTGGTTTCTCCAGAAATCTGGTGCCTTGGCTACAGCAAAACACTTGAAAACCCCACCAGGTCGCTAGCTGCTGATTTTGGGTGGTTAAATGTGTGTCCCCCCCACCCGGGCCCTTCCGCCCGTGGCAGCTGTCACCAGAGGGCAGCAGGCCTCTCGCCGCGGATGCCGGGGTTCACATCCGCTCCAGCGCTGTTTTCGCAGCCCCACGCTGCGGGCTGTGATTTACCCACGGGGCAGGTGCCGGCCAAGCAGGCGCTGGATGAGCCGCATCTCCCGCTCCCCGCCTTGGCGGGCTGCCTGGCCGGGGCCACGGCCCCGCTGCCACGGATCCCCTGGGCACTGGCGTCCACGGGGGACATGAACGGCCAGCGAGTCCCTGCCGGTTTGAGCTGATGGCCTGGAGGAGGAGGCGGCCCCATCCTGCCCGCAGAGCCGTGGACAGGCCGTCCCTGCCCACGCCACGGCGGAGAGGACACGGCCTCTCCCTGGGCTGCCGGGGGCCAGGGGAGGGGGCACCCCAAGCGCAGCCTGCGCCGCCCCTCCTGGGCAGC
>VZTL01008611.1:12373-29083 GCA_013400535.1 Scopus umbretta
CGGAGGGCCGCCGGGCCGGGGCGGGGGCGGCGGGGCTGCGGGGCACGCCTCGGCCCGGCGTGGGGACCCGGGGGAAAGGGCTGTCGGTAGGCACGGACGACCCCCTAGCCGGGGGTGGATCGCAGCCCGTGCATGAAGTGTCGTCTGACCCCCTCGTCCTGGCACCGTGAGCGTTAGCGATTAATGTAACGTCCTCGTTAGTGCTCGGCATCTGGCTTCCGTCATGTCAGCAGACGGTCGCCGTCGCAACGGTGTAAGTACACGCGTTGCAGGACCCATCGTTGCCCCGAAGCGTCTTCGGTGCTCCTAGGCCGGAGGTGGTTTCTGTGGAGGGTCTCTGGGTGGTGGTTGCTAGGACAATTTGCAAAAAGGTCTTCTATACAGACAGTGAAAAATACAGGCATGGATTTTATAGGTATAAATACACGCGTAAAGACTTTTTACCGGTACATACCTACCAACAGAATCCTGCCGGGGTCGATCTTTTCGTCTGTTTTTAGGTACAGCTATCAGTATACGGCATTAGATAGCTTAGGAGTTAGGTGCTTTCGTATATATACACAGACATGCCCACACACACATACATACACGTGTACGGGGTGCATGCCTCCGGCGGTGGGTATGCACGAGTGTGTATTTACGCATACATTCATAGCCCGCAACCCTGTCGTCTCTAAGTGTCTCAGAAAGGAACCCGGCTTCTAAGTGAAGTCACCTCGCCGCCCTGCCGCCCCCTCCCTTCCCCTCCCCTCGCCCTCCCCGTGGGCTCCGCCGGGGCCCCGGGCGGCTCCTGCCCTGGCAGCCGTGCCGCCAGGCCCGCGGCCGCGCCGGCGCCGGGGAGAGGGGCTCTCGGCTCCCGNCCGCGCCCGCCGGGAGTACGTGCGCTGGCGGGAAGGCGACCTTTCCCCCTCGACCTTTCCCTGGGGGTAACCAAAGCTCCCTTTTATTTTCAATGTCACTTCGGAGTTTGCCTTTTGTTCCCCGCTACCTCTCGCTTCCAGGGATACGGGCGGCTCCCCGCTGGCTCGGGGAGGGGCGAGCGGTTGCAAAGATATCTCATTTAAAAACGACAATGGAGCCCTTTCGACCAGCCCGGGTGGTGCCCGAGCTTTATTTTCGGGCTGGGGGGAAGGGAATTGTTTGCTTTGCTTTTGTTTTCCCAGCAAAACTCGAGGGCAAGTTACAGGAGGGCTGCGAGGAGCCTCGGCCCTTCCTCACTGCCCCGAGGTACCGGGCAGGGCCACCCAGCCGAAGGCCGGCGCATCCGCCAGCATGCCCGCGGCAGCCGGGGAACCCGCGCAAACTGCGCGGCTCCGGGCGGATCTGTCCGCAGCTGCCCCGCTGGCACTGACTTCGGTGTGAGCGACTGCGCCGCTCGTTGCCCCCAATTCCTTCTCTGCCTCCCCTCTGCTCCGCACCCCACGGCGCGGTCTGACTTCCCCCCGGGGCTTCAATTCGGAAGGAAGTTGCCAGCTGCCCCGCTGGGCCCTTGGCTTTCCCTTTTTTTTTTTTTTCCCTTGGCAAGGGCAATCACTGCAAGGCGGGACGGCGCATTTGCGCTCCCGCGGCTCCGGCTGCCGGCCGTGCCCGGGGCCAGGCCCCCGCGGGCCCTCGGGGCGGAGGGGACCCACAGCAGCCTCCGCTGGCCGCCGGGCGAAGTGCAGCGCCGGGCCCGGGCCGCGGCGGCCGGAGCTCCCCCGGCCCCGCCAGCCTGCTGCTGCTGCTGAAATTTCACCCTCAGGGGCCGGCGAGGCAGGACAAACCCACTTCCACGAGGAAGCAGGGTGGGGGTTTTGCTCAGCGGTCCTCGTAGGAGACCGGTGTCATTGCGTGGATAGTCGTTCTTCACTTTTACAGGGAAGGATTAGCTTCTTTTAATGTCGCTGCAGCTCTTCCCCTACACTCTCCCATAGACGTAGCTCGGCCTCTGAGCAGGATGCTTCCCCCTCTCTGGGAAAGCATCTGCGATTTGCCTGTTCCTGGATCAAGAGGAGCTGTTTAATAATTTGTGCCTGCTCCAAGCGTTCGCTTTTGAGCAGCGCAATCAAACAGTTTCAAATTGTGCTCTTGACATGGTCACATACGCAAAAGATTCTCGCTCAATAACTGCCTGTTGGGAGTGACTCTGCCTCTTCCCCATCTGCTTCCTACCCCCTGAGCCTGCAGCCCGTCAGCACATCCCCTGAGGGCTGAGCTCAGTCCCCCCTCTCCAGGTTGCCCGGTTGCCCCATGCTCTTCTCTGAGTGAATCTGCTGTGCCACCGGGGGCTGAGGTCCTCAGAGGTAGAGCCGAGTCAGCTGGCTGAAGCCTGGTAGGGCCAGACTGACCCAGCTGCCCACCGTGAGTGGCAAGTGGGTTTGTTTATTTCTTTTATATCTCTCAGCCTTAAAATCAACATTTCCCCCAAGCCTTAAAAAAAAAAATAATCACAATTTGCTCTGCCTTGATTTTGTTCTGTTCATTTCCTGGGAGAGAGGACACAGAGGTTTCCTAGGCAAAGAGGACCATTTCAGAAGCCCAAGGGCAATTCTAGGGATGTTTCAGAAGTCTCCTTTTCACTTCATGGGAACCAGAGTCTCTGGGAAGATCATGCCCTCAGTCTGGGTAGTACAACTGGTAGGTCTAGTTAAAAGCTGACGTAAAAAGCTGCAGCACAAAGGAAGCCATTTGTAGGGAAACTCAACAATGAACTTTATTGGTCCTGCTACCAAACCCATTAACAAAGCTATACACTCTGCAGCATTGTTTCCAGGCCTGGGTTTTGTTAACCAGATACTGACATATATATGGCCCAGAGTGCTGATGTAACAGGTGCATTCCTCTTGCCAGGAAAGGGCTCAGTTTACTTACTACTTTCAGCTAGTTCAGTTTCTAGGTACCACTCTTTCAAGAGTTTCCTGCTGTAAATAGGGTCTCAAGAGTTCCTTGTCCAGTGGCATCGTATGCATGGCATACATGGCAGGGAAGCTCTGCTCGGCCTGTGCGACCTGTGTGCCACGGAAGGAATTTGACTACTCTGAAAGGCGATGGGTCTGACATCCCGGAGGCCAGATCAGGCTCCACCAGCTGGGCTACCCTGCAATACCTTGTCTTTCAGAGCTGTAAAACCAGTGGATGTGGCTCGCTCACTTCAGCACCAATGGGCATTAGTATTGCCACATAGGTCTATGGAAGAAGAGCCCGTCTGTTTTGTGCAAGAAACGGTGGCAGGGGATAGTGAATTACGATTATTTGCAATACTGAATTACTACTGGGAGCAATGGGTGTCTGTGCTTTTGTGTTGCTGCAGGTACCCCACTTCTTTATGAAAACATGGGCATTTTCACACTCTCTGACATTCACTCTGCCAAATATGTTTGTATATATGAGCTGCACAGCGCAAAGTATGGGATACTTGCCAGGACGTTTTCTTGCCAAGGAAGGTGAAGCAAAGGGTTCATCCAACTGTTTCACCTTTTTCTTCTCGCAAGAAGAACCAGTAACCTGGCAAAGACAGGACCCAGTTGGAAAGGGACTTTGTGCCCACTCTGGTGGCTGTGTGAAGAACAGAGCTGCTCCTAAATGAGCTGCTCATATTGTAATCTGCTGATGTCCACATCTTCCTCTGTTGTTCCCAGCAGCAACCTCTCTTCACTTTGGACATGTTATTAATCCACTGAGTAGGATTTTTTGGCTCCTGTATTTCTAGGGGATGGGTAGCATGGTTCCACTTGCAACTGAGTGCTGACCAAAATGTTTCACAGATATAACGAAAGATGGGCTCAGCCTTGCAGAATCTTTCTCCTTGGGCTTGATCAGCAAGGAAAGAATGATGTTCCGCTTGAGGTTCAGTTGGGTTGAAGGACCGAGGGTCGGAAAACAAAAACAAAGCCTATTTGTATTGTAACCTAAAATATGCACCCAAGAAGTTTCCGAAGGTCCACAAGTATTTTACCTCCGAATTAGAACAGCACTTCCTATTCAAATACAAATCCCAAAACATGGGCTAAAACAAGTCCTTGCTAGCAGCTCTATTTTCTGTTTCCCCAGACATTAGTCATTATTAGCATTCTAGTGCAGAAGAGTCCATGTAGCAGGACTATCTTCTAAATTACTTTGGATGATAGGCATAATGAAGTTAAAAATTTCACTCATCTTTGCCCTGTCATAAATGAAAGCACATATTATACTCATTCAAAAAATAGCTAGCCATAGAGTTAGGTTCAAGTTACATTTTCAATGTAGAAATGTTTATGCTGAAAAAGCCTAGATACTTTCTTGGAAGTAGTTTAATGATGTAAAATAGACCATTAATGGATTTTGACTACTGTGCAGTTTTTAAAATAATGTCCCTTATAATTAGTTGTTTCATCATTCCTTTATGTGCCTTGCTTATTTCAAATTCCAGGGAAAGAAGACTGCTAAGCTGATATAATGAGATAATATCCTTCACTGGCATAAGTAAGGCCATGAGATGGACTGCTACCCACATTGGTAATTATACATGCTCCGTTTCCACAACTGGAACCAGAATGAATACTCTACAGCATTTTACTGTCTCTGAATAACATTAACTGAAAAAAACAAGTGAGTAACTTGTTTATGTATTAATATTGGAGGAAGCAACCTGAGCTGGCTGTCCTTGAGTCTGTGGAGTCAAACTTATTCAGTGAGCACTTAACACAGGACTAAGGAGGAAAGCCATTTTGCCATCTACATACAATACTTGCTGTGCTGGCTCTGCCACCCCACAGGGGTGCCAGCTGCAGGTTCTACATGCCCTGGGAAGTCACCAGAAGGCAGGGCGAGCATCACAGATTTGTCCACTTGTGAGAATCAAGCTTTGTGTGTGAATAAACCTGACACTTCCACCCCATCTTCTCTGTAGGATCTGAAAACATTCCATGAATATTAATGGTCTTAGGGTGCATTTTATGCCTATTTTGAGATGGCATAAGAGGCAAAGATTTGGCTTATGGTCATATGGGAAATGGGTAGGTCCAACATCATCAGTGTGACCTTCTAGAAACCTCTTTTGACTAACAAATGGAGGCAAATCCACCTACTGCCTATCTGGCCACTCTGACCTCTCTGGCAGAGCAGGTAGCGCAGTTTGCTGTTGAGGCTGAGAGTCAGGACTTCTGGTAAAAAGTGCACACACAGTCAGAGCAGCTCGATGCTGCAGACGAAGGAAGCCCCCAGTGGTCCCCGTGCCTGTACCGGGTACAGAGCAGCTAAAAGAAGGTCGAGAGGAAAAACACCTGGGTGACCCAGCAGCTCCTCAGTCCCTCCTTGTGGGGCTGCAGGCTGTGCCTCAGGAGTGCATACACTCTGCCATCACCTGCAGGCAGGGGTCCGTCCTGCCACTTTGCCACCTGTGGCCCAGGACTCTCCCAGCGTGAGAAATAAGGATTGCATTTAAATTCAGTTGGGAAGAGTCTCTGGTACTTACAGCCTTTAAAGCTTGCACTGCAAAACGTATCAAAGAGTACTTGCTTTTCATTATTGCATTTTGGTGCTTTTTCAGTAAAAAAGCTTTGTCCTGAATGCAGCCTGGAAACATCAAATGGAAATACATATTACATGAAGCAAGGGTTTCCAAACAGATCTTGCTTTGGGTACTGCTTGCTGCAGCGACCCTTGTTGCTGGCGGGGATGGCAGCTGGAGCTTTTGGTGTAAGCTGCAGCCAGGATTCCTGACCATGATGGTGGCTGCCAGCACTGACTTTGGACCAGCCCTACGCCTCTGGCCATCGCACCTCCAGCACCCCAGCCTCTCACCAACCCACCCCCAGCACTGGGATGCCAACCATAAGCTTCCTAACCTTTCCCTAGCCACACAGCCTCCCCACTCCCACCCCGCGCCCCTCCTGCTATCCCGCTTTCAGCAGCTGACCAGCACTGGCGGTGTACTGGCAAGAGCTGGCTTTGGTGGCAGAGGCTGCAGACACAGCTTGTGTGCAGGTACCAGCCTCACAGCTGAGCACCTTCCTACATAACGCAGAGCAGTTTGAGTGCCAGCAGGCTGCAGGCTCTTCATGCCTAGGAAAATTGTGAATTATAGCAACCAAGCACTTTGGAAAAAAGAAAAAAACGTATCTGAAATATTTGTACCTCTGAGAAATTTTGGCTTCTGTAGAAACTTTTCAATGAACTTTGGATGCTCTGCTCTCCGTGGCCTGTTCCTTGCAAGGCATAATGCTTTGCGGAATGCGCAGCCCCTTGAATTGATGGGCTTCTCTAAATTTTCCCTAAGTCATTATATATCATGCATTTATAAAAATTGGCTAGAAATGCAGGACTTTGCCTTTCTCTCAATCTGCATGTCATTCCTTTACAAAGCTTGAAAATATTTTTACTCTGGTATTTATTCATTTTGCTGCCCTGTATATCCAATTAGGCTATTCTGCTGCAGATTCAGAAATGAGAACAGTTCCACCTCCCTCGCAGGCAGCTTCATTTCTCTTCAGTTTCATTTCCCTCGGGGTCACTGTTAGGTGATGATATGCAGTAATGTCCCCAGTGAGGTGCTGTTTCCATTAGCTTTCCCCTTCAGAGGTGGTCAGAGGTCTGAATTCTTATATGATTTGTTTTCTTGTCTACTTAGAAAATAAGGTTCTCTTCTGATCCCTCTTTCACACGGATGAGAAATACTCTGTTTTCAGGTATTTATTCCTTTTCTAATAAGACAGTGGCTTTTACCTCTTGTTTTCAATCAAGAAATATGTTTTGGTGGATGATTTTTTTAATCAGCATTGAATACTATTTATATAAAAATGGTTATAAAAGGAGGAAGAAATCACATGGCAGAACACAGCGCACACATCCATACACCCCTATTAAGAAGACCACAGAAAATGCTCTCAGACACATCTACATGAAATGCAGTGAGAAAGCAAAAAAAAAAAAAAAAAAAAAACCCAAACAAAACACTTCCTTCTGGTGGCAGAAAGCATCTTCTGTAGATGGGTAAATGTATAAGCTCCATACTAAAATGATGTGGTCAGTTCAGTAGGTGTAGTTTTTGTTGAATCAAACATGATTCAACATCCAACACGCTCTCGGTTATGCTATTTTGGCAACTGCCTTCGGGGGAGGAGGGGGGATGACAAACCAAGTACAACAGGTTCCCATTCTTCCCTCAGTAAAGTGTCATTTGAAAGTTTATATTCTTTTGAGCAATGAAATGGCTTTTTTTTAATGATCCTGAAATTCCAACATGTGGGGGCACTTCGGTGCCTTGCTGCACTTTAGCTTCCAAGAGTGGTTATTCCCTCAAAGTTAGTATTACTGGGTAGCCTTATATTGGCTCGTCATACCACTTGAGGCCCATGGTAGGGCTTTGCGAGAGAAGCTGGAGACAAATGGCCCTGTACTTCACCATCATGGACCTTGAATAAACTGTTGTGGAAGTGGGTTTGGAGATGAATTAGGGTTAGCATCTCAGGGGAATCTGTGACCCAGAAGTTTGGAGGAGGGGGTTTAGATACACTGTGACTGTTACTGTAAAATCAGAAGAATTGTTGCTCATATAGTCAAACTTATAAATAAACATCAGGGCTGGGGTGAATTTCAATCACCAGTCCTATTTCTTTCATCTAGTTTTGTTGATCTTTCCATGTTTTCATTGTACATTTCCTACTATTATCTGCATTTAACTAGGTAAAGAGTCATTGGTAGATATTACACTGTAATTAAAGCTGGCAAGTTTAAAGCTGGATTAAACCTTATTTTCAGTAGAAAATGTTTTTTTTTTTCTGAATTGGCATCTTTTTCTTTTGAGCAAATCTAATTGAAACTCCTTAGGAGTGTTGCTTGCCCACATTTTTCTCTGCCCTCCAGCTCCTTAGGTGTGTGCCATCTGCCAGCTGTATTTTAGATTACAGTCTGACATTATCAGAAGTTGAATTTTGTCTCCCGTAAATCTCCTTTTCTCTGTTTCAATTCAGAAGCAAAGCAAGTGTCAAATGTCAAGGTTTTTTTCAGAGATATAAATTTCACCACAACTCCTGATGTTTTGATAAATGGTCTGGATTCAGGAGAAGTATCAAATTCTGCTGTGTGTGAGAAATTTCAGTTTGCAGTAATCTCAAAATTTAAATAAAAATATGATTGATCTGAATTCTTAACATGGTTCTGAGTAACTAAAAACCCATGAGAAAACCCAATAGTCTGCTTCCTTCTGGGGACCAGAAAGCTGTGGAAAAAAGCTTTCAAACTGTACAACTAAACATCAAATGTTTGGCAGAAGCCTGCTCTATTGCACAAGCTAAGTAGTTAACTCAAACTTTTTCCTTCTGTATCAATGTTGGTTTACATAGTTTATCAGACTGAGAAAGGAAAATCAGTCATGTTGTCACCACAGCAGGACTAACTGGGTCTTATTTAGCATCAAGAGTGTTATGACTGCTTTCCAGGCACTGAAAGATGTCTGACTTTCCTCTGCAAATTAATATCCACATTTGTTACCAGTCAGGGAAGGACTTCATTCTTAGCTATTAGGTGGGTTTGTACCCAAAGCTCAACGTAGCTTAGATTCTTGCTCTAGAAGTCATACAGTTGGTAACAGATGTAGCTGGAAAACAGCTAGAATAAAATTTTAGGCAACAACTATAGATACTATATACTACCCATCTGCACTTATAGACACCCTCATGATCTAGACTGCAGAACTCTTTTCAGCAGCACAAAGTCTGGTCAAGCCGTGTTGTTTCAATTATATTAGAAAGCCTCACATAATCATTTTGCTGAGCTGACGAGATTATTCATCACTGTTGTGGCAAGACTGACAGACATTGCCAAAGGCAGGAATCCTGCTTCTCCTTGTGGGCAATAGCCCTTGTTTCCCAGAGAGATGTCTTGTGAGGTCACCTTTGATACAGCACCAGAAATGCTGTGACGGCATCCTGAGGCTCCGTTAAAATGTGCTTGCCTTTGCTGTAGTAGACCCAAGGATCTTGGGTCTTGGGATTCATTCTGTCTCTACTAGTTTAAAAAGAATCAAATAAAAAATAGTAGTTTTTTCTTTTTAGCCATTGTTCCCTCCATGCGTATTTGTTTCCTTCAGTCTTTTTCATAGTATTACTGAATTTTACTTTAAAAGATGCTCTTCCAAAATGCTTAGTCTTCAACAGGGAATCAGAATGCCTTTAGCATTCTGGTCTTTTATTTAAAAACAAATTCCAGTGCCTCCATATGAGACACACATATTATCCTTTATGTGCACACGTAACTTCTACTGATCTCAGAGTTGTGTACACATAGAGAAAGGGTAGAGACCTGATAGTGGCCACCATTGCAGCTGGTAACATGATCTTTCTTTTCGCTTCTTTAACTTTAAATGCAACTTAATGAATCAATATTAAATTTATTATCTCTGTGATTGCCTCTTCCTTTATCTGTTACTTTCAGTTGCTAAGTTTCCTCCTTCCCTTGTCATTTGCATGCATAGGTGTTCTCTCTCTTGGTTTTTCATCAGAGAGCTGACAAGATCAAGTCATAGTCCAGGAGAAAATTGTTTTGTGACAATGAAGGCCACACAGTTGCTAAGTGTGCTTCTATTCCAAATCCAGCTGTATGTCCACTTGTTGCAAGAAACCCACAGAACTGGTAAGCCAGGGAGAAAAGGAGTCAAAGGGCAAGTAGCACATATGAGCAAAAGCGTTTTTAGAGGAACAGATTTTTGGGGGCTGCTCAATGGCTGCATGAGCTGCTCAAAGGGCATCTAAATGGTCTTGAAAGTAGAAAGTATGGATGTTTCTCTCCAGCCCTTTGTGCAATGGAAGGGAGAGGCTGTGCTTCCATTCACCTTTACTCCAACTCAGCTGAGCTCAGACAGCCTGGAAAACTGGGTCATAAACAGCTTATTCTTCCTCTCACACAGCCTGAGAGGCATATGTCAAGGTGAGGAGATGGTATGGGTGAATCTCAGCCAGCAGCCTGGTGAAATACAACTTATAACAAACAGAGGCTACCATGGGGACCTAGGGGAAGATGCTCCTTTTGCTTGTTGTTTGTGGAACTAAGATTTTGGTGGGGCAGTGGGAGAAAATGTGCCTTTTCCATTGGTCTGGGACTTGACTCGATGTGGCAGAAGCTTTCCCTGAGTGTTTCAATCCAACATCAGAAAAAAAAATCATCTCCAGTATCCACCTACATGATGAAGTTCCTCTCAAAGTAATTGTATGAGAAAGGAACATGGAAGCTTTATACTTTTAAATAATCTATATTAACATGTTTCTTTCAAGGTTAGTTTCTTTCTGGTAATCATTTCTTTAAAATCTGTTCTTGCCACATCTCATTTCTTTTCCACGTCATGTGCTTCATCTTTCTCTTCAGAAAAGGCTGGGTTTCCTTACTCTCCATCCATGTGCATAGCAGAGTCAAAGGGCTGGAGTCTGAAGGGTATGTGGCTGTAATATAACTGTATTGACTTCAGTAGTTACTCCAGGAGTACATGAGAGAAAAGTCAGGGACAAGTTATTTTTAACAAAGCAAAGCCTATAATCACAATTGTTTAAAGCTTTGTGGTACAATACAGGATGTGTCAGACAATGTTAACTTTAAAAAAGTACTCTTATTGTTTGCAACCTCCTGCTAGCTGAGAACTTTGGTATTTTGTTAGATTTCTCTTTCTTATCACCCAGTTTTGCAATTCTTTTCTCCACTAGCCCAGACTAAGAAACTCTTCTGAATCACTGCATCTGGTAGCTCTGACAGTCTCCTGTGACTGCCTAATTTATTTGTGTACTTACAGATGAATCATGAGTAAGAGAAAACAAACTTGAACTCTGCCATTTCCACTTGCTCAAATATATAATTTTAATGAGCAGCAAATTTGCTGGAAAATGCAGTACTAGTTTTCATTATATTATCATGTGTGAATTGCACAAAATAACAGGGCTAGATGGACAGCTTGACTGAAAGAGTTATCTCCTTTTTAATTAGAGTAGAGGACCAAGATTCCTGAGGGGTTATGAATGAGCTTACTAGCCCCAAAGGCTGATGCCTTCACCCTGTTCTGCCTGTTAGACAGCACCTCACTTTGTTGACCTCTTTTGAGACTGTTGCTTTGCTGGAGATGATATACTAGTTGGAGCAGGGGCAATGAGAACCCCGTGTAGCAGACCCTCCATCAAACCACGCAATCACAGTCACCCAAGTTTCTGGCTCAGTTGTGTGGTTTACACCCAGTAATATACCTCCAACAGTAGAGGATTGATTCTTCCTTCTCTAATGCTTTATCTTGTCTTGGATGCATTTTTCATTGCTTTCCCTGAGGGTTTTCACCCCTCCTCCAATTTTCCAGTGTTAAAACTACTACTACTACAAAAGTAGTTTCAGCAGCAGTATCTGCTCCTTTTATTCGTACGTTTTGTTATTCCATTGGCTGTAGCCATGAATACTCTGCCTCTGTCACAGTTTTATGCTACAGATGTCCTGTTTTGCCCTGTTTTACACACCTACGTTGTGAGAAGTTGACTCACAGTAGAAATACTTGCTTCCCTGTATTGTCTATGAAAAGCAGTTTATATAGCTGTCTCTAGGTAGAAATCTGCAATATTGATATCTCCAGTTAGGTGTGTTGAATCCAGTTCTTTTGGCCATCACCAGCATCCTTGCACAAGGACTGCTGGGGGGCACAGCAGTGTTTTGAAATTCTCAGAGTAGAACTGCCCAGGGAGCCGAGTGCTAGCTCTTTGCTCCTTTCTCCCTGCCCATTTCTGTCTCTTTGCTCAAGACCAAAACTCATTCCCTTTTCTCACATGCCTTTATTCAAAGCTTCCTTACCTTCTTTTCTTTTTTTTTTTCTTTTTTCTTTTTTTCTTCCGTCTAGGGGCAATGTAGCTTTTGAAATCACATTCATTGGCATGGTGTATTGCTGTGAAAATTCACGTCTAGCCTCCCTGCCCTTCTCTTACCCATTCTTTGAAATAAAAATGCAAAACTAATAAACAAGATTCCTTTCCTGAGTTTGTACTTCTTGATTAGCACATTTTTTTCTAGCTTAGATGACCCTCCTGCTGTTCACAACATCAGTAAGACAGTTACAGTATTTCATTAGTCATAAGGGATAAGAAGTATTTGTTGGACAGCAAGCTTCAGTGAGTACTTTCTGTCCACTGCTAATGTATGCATCATCAAGGAGGACTATATGATTCATCATCCCCATTGAATAGCCTTGTTCTGGGCTTTCCTCCCTTCCTCCAGATTCTGCATCTTCTGTTTTTCCTAGATCAATCTTGTGGTTTTATTTCTATCTCCCCAGACTCCTTTAGTCCTTTCATATTATACATCTGTATAACATGATGTCCCCAGAGAAGGATGGGAACATTTCGCAGGGAAGAATCATCTGCAAATGCCATCAGTGTGTTTCTAATCTTCTTTTTTTCTAATCACACTAAAGATATTAAATAAAATCAGAGCTAGCTTCGGTCTCTGTAAGAACCCTCTAGGCACCTTCCCCAGCTTGTCACATTAGTGCTTATCGTTTCAGTCCAACAGCTAATTTATAACTCAAGTGTTAGTGCTCTTGAAGAAAATTAATGTAACAAAACACAATTCTAGAGGTTTTGGAAGCAAGGGTGATATTTGTTTTAAAGAAAACTGACTACAGTCCCTCATGTTCCTTCTCCCACAGATTTCACTTGCTCATATTCTCACACCCACGTACTCACAAGCACAACAGCATTTGTGTCCCCAGGATCAATTGTGAGTGACTGGGAAGATAAAAAGGAGTAGCTATTGAGTCCTCACTACATCTCTTGGGTTACTCCTCGCTGATGACAACAGGCAGGATTTTGGCTAGACCTTTTATGTCTTTCAGGAGTCAAATTTATTATGATCCCTTGACTCCAAACCTTGCTTACTTCATATTTCATAAATCTGAAGTTGATAACTGTTGTCTTTGGGTATCTTTAAGGCTACAGCCCACCCTCATGCTGGTGTAGTGGCAAAAGGAATGACCCATGTCATGTATTTTAACTTTTTTACCCCATTCTCCTGCCGTCAGAGGTCTGTGCTGTGACCTTACTGGAGCACAGGCTTTCAAGTCTTCACGTAAAAATCACAGTCCTCAAAGTTTACCAGTTTGACTGCAGCTGATCATGTCCTTGGTTATCAGTGCAGGTACCTCAAGGATCATTATCTTATTGGTCTGTAAGTATGGCCACTTACAGGGTATTTTCAAAGTTGGCTCAAGTAGTCATTCAAGGGATTTCCATTTATTTTGCACATTGCGAGTTCCTTTACAGGTTTTGTTTTATGTGTAATCTACTTCCTTTTACGGATCTGGTCAACAAATGCTACATATGATTTGTTTATTCCTGATGCATTTCTAAATATCTCAGTCTGAACAACCAGTCATCTCAGACCCTAAGTTAATGTGGCACATTATCAGAGCACTCAAATAGAGAAGGTCCCATCCCGTGAGGTTCGATTTTGGCAGAGTGACTGAAGCATACTCTAAACATGGGACAAATAAGTTCCTTATCTCAATGGTTTTAAAGTTGCAGTCTGTTGAGCTGAATCAATTACAAATGGAGGGTCATTCAAAGACAGCCAAACATTTAAACTGTAATTTCTCATTTTGCAACAATGAGTCAAATAGCACTGCACAAGCTCATCTTCTGCATGTTTTTGTTCAATGTCTATGGTTTTTAGCACTGGTGGTGTTAGCTATGAACATGTTACATATTTATTCTATTTCAAGGTCAAGATTTCCTGAGAGGATAGAGATATACAAATAACTTACATTTGATATGGCTGGGTATTCAAGCAGCAGTGCTATTGTAAGTGGTAACAAAAGACAAAACGTAAGTCTGATACTTACGGCCAGAACATGTTGTTTTTCAAATCTTTTGTAGTAATATGAAGGATTAGAAATTTTCTCTTCTTTGAAAAAAAAAATCTTTATTTTTCTGTATGTTTAGTTCATCATATCAGCTTTACAAAATGATTCAAGCAGCCTTCGCAATAGAAGATAACACATTAATGTTTCTACAGTATTAAATACTATTTATTGATATACATCAGTATCCAGAGGTCATTGCTTTCTTGTCAGAGAGAAATCTGAAGCACTGGGTTTTTGTGTTTAATTATAAGTTCCTTATGTTTCAGTAAACAAATTCTGACCTTATTTAGGTGTTGGTTTAGGGATCATTTTGTAAAAGCAGCTGTTTGGGGGTTACCACTGCCATTTTGTTCATTCCCTGTGCATGCATTGTCATCTCTAGTTTGGACTGTAAATATCCAAGTCTGGTACATGCTGATGAACATTAGTGTGCACATAATCTTCTAATTCGTCTTCTGCTACGTTCAGAATTCATAGACAAGGTAAGATAATCCATACTAGAAAGACATTGTCCTACATATACCTTTTATCCTATCACATAATCATCAGCTTTACTTGAAACCATTAAATAACATTAACAATTTTATAGGATTTTTGCATCATTTCCTCCATTTATGGCTACGTTATGCCCTGAATTAAAGCCTTTTCCAGGAGACAAGATCAGAACACCTTCATGGGGCTGCAGTGCTCAGAAAGCCATAGTGGATGCCATTATACTGGCCCCATTTTGTTCCCAAGTGTGCTGGGAAGAACAGTCATCAGTGGAATTTCACTCAGGTTCATGTTCAAAACCCAGCACAATGTGTAGAAAACAAAAGCTCCCAAAACCATACAGCTCAATTCCTATCCTGTTCAGGATAAATAAGGATTTTTCTCCTTTTCTTTTTCCTTCACCTGTGCTCCCAAGAAATGCATTTGTTGAAAGTTCAAAGGCAAGCATTAGGCCAGCCGGTTTGCACAGTGGTTGGAGGGTGCAGGAGAGAAAAGATGAGGCAAGTCCTGCAGGTGGATACTCATGGATCAGAGTCAGTCTGCACAGCAGAGTGCACAGGGTCACAACACTGGCTGTTACTGCCCCAGCGAGCTCTGCCTTCTGCTCCTGCTTCCCATTCAAATCAAATGCCTCTGTTCTGATGTTCAAATCCCTTTTCAGGGACAGGTCCAAGCAACACAGAGATAGATTCTGCTTCTGTGCTGCTGATTTGATTCCCCAGCTAGATTTCAATAAACCTTGACCAATTAGTGGGAACTTCTGTCACTGGGAAAAGGAGCCACCAGTCTGGCAAGAAGTGCACTAGGTTGCAGACCCTGTTCTTCCAAGCAGCAAAGATCTGACTACAGATGTGGATACACTGGAAGCTAAATGCCAAATTTTGTTTGAATTCAAGCTCTCTCAGCATCATCCTAGCATGAGCCGTCTGATACTTGGACTTTTGCGTATACGCCAAGGTCTCTTTAAACATGATTGTCTCAGTTTAGTCTTCCCAGTTTATCTTCTTAAGGCAAGGTTCCTGCTCTCCTGCCTGCAAAAGGATAGACAGCTTGATGGAACATACAAGGCTCAAAGACTAACAGGAAGAAAAAGAGCTAGGGATTTCCTATTTTTAACAAGTTCATTTTTTGAAGGGACAAATTCATATTTGGAGAGAATGACCCTAAATTTTTGGACACACAAATGTGTTGGTTCTTTTCTGAAAGGTAAATTACCCCATACAAGGGAAGTTAGCCTGTTAACCAAAATTTGAGTGATTTTGCTGGTCCCTGACAGGATTGCAATCCAAACTTTTCTCATTCAGGAAGATTTGTCATAATATGAAGCCCTCAAGCAGCAGACAAAAAAAGTAAGTCAGGGAAAAATAAAGAACAAAGATAATCAAATCAGTGTCCAGTCAAAATGGACAGTAGGGAAAGAAAAAATTCAAAAGCAATAAGCCTAATCAAATTTATCCCTTTGTTCAGGTCATATTATATAGCCTGAAGAATTCTAAGAAAATCCAGGTCAATCTACAGAGCATTGAAAACCCCACCAAATCTTAAAGAAAATCCACCAAAACCCTTGCATATAACCCAATGAAATCTTAACCACAGGCTGTCTGATTTTCTACTGAAGTATGTTACTGTTGTAACAGGTACACATACAGTAAGCAATTTCAGGGAATTTTTTTTCTCCTCTGAGCTTTGCAGCAATAGCAGAGCAGATTCCATAAATGCTTTTTGAAGTTAGCCCCAACTCTACCCATTTTGCTCTAATCCCTGATTCCATCACAGCAAGACTTATGGCAGGTGGCTTCAGATCCCAACAGCGATGGTTTAACCCCTGGGGCAAAGCAGAAGGTATCTGTCCTCAAGTTCATGAGTATCTTTCTTCTCTACTCTATACAGAAAAAATAATTCCTTCTCCTTGTTTCTTTCTCCAAACACTCAGGAAAAGCCCAGCACTATTCAAAATCTTTTGATGCCAATTTTCCAGAGAAGAAAATTATTAGAGAAGGAAAATAAATGTTGCAAAATTTGAGCCTGGCAAACTGGATACATTTCAGATTTGCAACAAGAATCACTACCTGCATAGAAGAGGTCCTGAGCAGGTGTTAGATGACCTAATTTAGTTGTTAAACCAGATACAAACAAAAATGAACTCATGGGTCTCATGTAGGAAGCAGAGATAACCCTGCTCCTGCTCAACCCCGTAGGAAGGACCAGAAATTCTATCCCAAACCTAAACAGTCCTTTCAAGATTTTCAGACCACAAAGGTGTGACTAGTTGTACTGGTTTTGGCTGGGATAGAGTTAAATTACTTTTTAGTAGCTTGTATAGGGCTATGTGTTGGATCTGTGATGAAAATAGCGTTGGTAACACAGGGATGCTTTAGTCATTGCTG
>VZTL01008612.1:0-23346 GCA_013400535.1 Scopus umbretta
CTGTTCTCTGGACACACTCCAGCTCAGTTCTTCTGACAGTATTAGGCACTATTTCAATCGTGCTCTGTCAGCACAGGTAGAAAACATAGTTCTTGGTGCTTCTTACCATCAAGGACCTCCCCATGGCTTTCCACAAACGTTGATTTGCTCTCATATCCTTTAGTGCCATTTATAATGTGATATGCAGTGTGAGATGCATCTGTGTTAAAACCTGAGGCTCAGTACCGAGTGCACTGTGTGTCTCTCTTGTGTATGTGTATGTTGGCTTCCTATGGAATCTGTTGCATAGAAAGACCCAGGCCAGATGAAATGTGAACACAGGGCATGTTTCCTGCTGGTCTGAACTCTAAAATCTGTAGTCTCTGTCTTGGCCTCTTGATTGGTCTCAACATAAAGGATCCTCTGTGCCAGGAATGGAGGAATTGGAAGAGAGGTCTTGTGACTCGAGGTTGCCCCATGCTGGTTCCCAATATCCAGCTGTGGCTGCTAATGCCCAGTCAATACCATGTGTCTGTTACTTATCAGAAGACCCAGTTTATTTGAGGTAACAACAGCACTGGGCCAGTGGGTCCAAGCCCGTGTTATGATATCGCTGGAGCCTCATGCAATTACTGTGTTTTGTCCCAGAAGTGGGTGGATTTCAGTGGCAAGGAACCGATCTATTTAAAGCATATTAGAATGGGAGGTACTATGAATATTCACGAGCTTTTGTAAAACATGATGTACTTTGGATGTTGCTTTGTATCGGCCATGCTAATTTAGACTCTGTAGGTGGCAAGATTAGTAGAACTGAGCAAAAGATTATAGAGCGGTTTTATTTTCATATGGCCACCTAAGACCTAAGTTTTCTCTATATTGTGGTCTCTTACAAAATACCAAAAGAAGGTAAAATCATGGTATATCCCTTTTTTCTGACAGCATTTCATCTCTTTGGAGACATAAATTTAGTATTATGATCTTTACTTGTAGTATGACTTCTCAATACTTAAATTGATCATAATTGGTGATTTGCACTGAATGGTGTACAATTACCCATTTCTATTTTGTGATATAATTTTAAATAATACAGTGCACGTGTATTTGCTTGTCCTCATCTCAATACAAGTGGTACAAAAGAAATTATGATGCCACCACACACTTCCTAGGAGCTTTGACTTAGTTAATACTGGAAGAGAAATACTCTTCCATTGTGCAAGGACATTCTGTCTTCTTTTAGTGGTAAAAGGCACCAAATGCTATGTGCTGCTTTTTGCCTAGCACATTGGCTAGGAAATATTACACAGCTCACAGATTTCCCAGTAATAAACTGTATGTTTTCAGTACTTCCTAAGTGAAGAAGAGGGCAATATCTTTGAATCAAAGACACTGCAAATAGAGAGGTCTTTCCCTGAAGACATACATATCAAACATTTAAAATGGAATGGGAAAAGACAGCCAAGAGAGTCCCATCTGAAACATTTTGCAATGAACAGTTTACTTCTCTAAAGAACGTTGCACTGTGTGTCACAGAGACAAGCTAAAGCTTGTGTTGTAATGACATCCAATTGTCAAATATCACCAGGGTAGTTTATCCATGGCATAACTCTTTTGACTTCAATAGCCTTATGTATTTTGCACCAAAGCTCTAATTTTCCAGAAAGAAAGGAGTACACATTGTAGCAGTTATGTTATTCCAGTATAGTGCTGTCTTCAAAATGTAAAGAATAATGGGAGGGAAGAAAGAAAGAAGCTTCGATGCTGTTTGTTACAAATAACAGGAAGAGAAAAAAGTGGACTGCATGAACAATACAGTTCTGACTATGAGATTTAGCCAGTATGAACATTTATAACTTTATTAGGCATCTTTAATAAAAAGTGTAAAAAGGTGTGTGGTCTCTGCACATTTCAGTGGTGCCTCAGCACTGAGAAGAGTTTGTGTGTCAACATCCTACAAGCAGACGTATGAGTGGGAAGAGTTTTCAGATCTCTTGAGGCCTGGAATGAGACTCTTTGGGGAGCTGCAGAAATAAAGAACTTAAACACCTGTTGCAAACTTGCTCAATCATTTGAACGTGTGTTGGATTAAGTCTTAGTAGCTCAAAAAGGATTTTTCCCCCCATGTTAATATACTGCAAAATTCATGTTCTGCAGGACATTGTTTCATAATTGTGAGATTTTAACCAACATCTTTACTTAGGAGGATGTGGGAAAATACATCAGAGAACCATGCTTGCTTCTGAGTTTATTGATGGGATCATCTGGAGATGTATAGCTGCTTTGAAGAGAAAACTCTTACTTTTTTCAGATAATGTTTTTACTGCTATTTACCTGAATGTACGATTTGATAAATCTGTTGGCTTTTAAATTTGGTGGGCTGATCTGTTTTTGGAATTGGATTTCTGACGATAAGAACTGTTACAGCATTGCTTTATCAGTATTCTTAATAATGTGTAATGTAATTGCCACTAAACATACTAGTCAAGCTCCAGCCTCTGTGACACTAACAGGAAACAGACTCTGACCAGCATTTTTAACCAGCTAAGGTAGCTTTTGAGGTTGACTTACCATCTGGAAAAAACTCTGAAAGATCCATAAGGCCAGAGAGAACATAACAGGAGTCTTAAGACCGTAGCCAAACATTTGCCTGAAAATGTGAAGTCCTGGGCTGGGTACTACCTACGCATATTTAATTCAGGTCCTCAGCAACTGCATCCGTCTTTGAAGTTAGCCCTGCTTTGAGGAGGAGGTTAGACTAGATGACCTCCAGAGGTTCCCTCCAATCTAAATTTTCCTGTGATTTTGTGATTTTTATATTTGAACAGTTGTTAAATTAGATTATTCTCTAATTCATTTATTTGGTACTCTGGCCTGAGTTACTGGAGTATGCTATGCAGCTAATACTGTTAATAACTAGGGAAACAAGCTGGAAGAGTAGAACAAATTACTTTGAATTGATGTTTTTATAATAAAAGTTCCCAGCCTCTCTTACATGTTCTACATAAGCAAGAAGGTTTTAAATGTTTAAAAATTGTAAAAACCTGAAAACTTCTTTAAATATTTAGCCTGAAAATATAATTATATGATACTACAGTAGTACATCCTTTTAAAGGCCAAGTCACAGTTCAGTGCTTAGCAGAGTGTATCTTTGAAGCTGCCAGTCTAAACATTTGAGCTATAGTGTAGGTTCATTTGGCTCTGAAGTACAAAAGAGGATGACAAGAAATAAGAGCAAATAAATCTCAGTCATGGGCTAAGCAGACAGTCTGGAACGAGAAATCCTGCCTCTGAGATTTGGCTGCAAAACACACAGATAACTATTTCACCTGCTGTGGCTCTATAGACAGGAAAGAAATGATAAAGCTGGCATGTTACATCATCAAACACAATATTCTTTATGGTTATATTCGTGACTTTTTCCCCGTAGGGAAGTTTTCATGATGTAAGGGCATGAACTCAAACCACTTGGAAACTACTTTCTGTATGTACAAACTGACCTTTAATCACCAAAGATAATGGAATATAAAATCTACATTTGTATTAGGATTGTCATGCTGGCAGAAAAGAGGAGTCCCTTTGTAGCTTATGTCCTTTCTGACTTAAAATTTTATAACCAGCTTTAATGCTACCGCTGTGTCAAAGATGAAGGTACATGGTTTAATGTTAATGAAAAGCTGGACTTTAGGTATTCCCTGGATAACTGTTCTGAGAATGTTAAGTGTATTAAAAGTCAAAGTAGTTTTAGGTAAATTTACTGTTGAAACTCGCTGTTTCCTTCTGTTCTAAATTTTAAAGAAATGATCTCATGTAAAATACTTTCCATGTTTGCCTCGGTCAAAGTGGACTTACGATACGTGCTGCTCCTGCAAATGTCTTTGCCACAGTGTACTGCAGCCACTGATTCTTTTTTCTCTAATTGTTTTGCAAAATATTTTTCTGTCATGACACACAAGAAGCACGTTGAATGGCGATGGCTAGGGTGAGCCACAATTTGGCGTAGTTGGTGTTATTAATTTATAGAGTTACAAAAATAAAAACTATAAATGATGTGAAAATAATTGGAGTGATCAAAGGCTCGATATGATGCCCATTCAAACAGTGGGAATCTTCCTGCTGATTTTTGTCTACTTTTGATTAGGCTCCTCACTAGCTGTTGGGACCTTGCATCTATATTGTCTTTTACTGCCATCTGCTCCACTTGCTTGTCATGTCATGTTAAACATTAGATCTGTAAACTCTTAGGGTGAAGGTGAACGTCTTCCTTTGCTTCTACTATAGCAGAAATGATGGTTCCTTCATCTTAACTAACAACTTTAGGTCCTAGAGGGATACAAATAATAATAATTTAATTAAGATAATTTCATGTTAATTAAATTGTTCATGTCTGCTACGTATACTTTAAACTTATATCTGTATCTGTTAAGGCTTGTACAGAGCACATGCAAGTGCTTGTCAAAACAGGAGCCTTTGATATAATGAAATGGTGTATATCCTTAGAAATAGAACTCATGTCATTCAACTTCATCCCCTCGCCCAGTTCCATTAAATATAAGCAGAACTTGTTGACAGGGATTCAATATGTAGTATCCAAAATTAAGTCGTGTAACCAGCCTTAGCAAAGACTTAACAAAGATTGCAGTTGTACCTTTTCCAGTTTGGGTACAAATGTTGTCATGGGAATGGATTAATGTCCTGCCATTTTCTGTCCTTGTTATAATCTTTTTTTCCCAAAGAATGTCATATCAGAATTTTAATGTCTTGTATAATCTGTGAATTATATCATTGTGCTGTAGTGCTTTGACATTTTCTACCCGCTGTAATTTGATTGAGTAGCCATTCCACTGCTCTCTTTTTTAACTACTTTATTATCCCATAGGGAACGTGTAGACTGGGCAGACATTCAGAATACACTCCACCCTCATTTTGACATCAACTGTCAGCCTTTTCATTGCTTTACAGGGCTGTTACTCAGGCTCCATATTCATTAATTGGTATCTAAAAGGGAAGTAGCCTTATCAAGGAATGTTATAAAGAGAGGAGCTTTGAAGGGACAACGTGTACCAGAATACTGAAAAGTTAAAGTAGTGTTGCATAGGTAACGTATTTCTTAAAGTAGAGTAACTGTATATGTTCCCAGATGACACAGAATTAATCTGTGCTATGACAAAGGTGATATCAAAGTGGAAAAAGAGATTAATTTTCACCAGTTCTCATTATGATCTGGAGATAGTACACTTGTGGTCTTAATGCCGCAATAATAGCAAAAGGTATTGTGAATGGGAGATAGCACCAGACATTAAATTTTGAAAGGATATGGAAATAATGTTACAATGTTATCAATGCCACATCTGTGGCGGAATGAGCTCTAAGTATTAAAACTGTAGGATCAATGATTTGATTTCACACTGTTTTCATTTGAAGGTTCATGATGAGAGTGAATTATCTCACTTTCTCTGATGCCTTTACAGAGTGATGTCTATGCTGTGCAAATGCCTGTTCTCTGGCATGTGTCAAGAGTGCTTTAGGTGTACTTTGTCCTATTTTGTTCAACTTAGTGTAGCTTGTTTACTGTACAATAGAGTTTCATGAGCTCTTGTACTTACTGCAAACTTTGAAACTGATGAAATCGTAGCATTTGCTGTGACATTTGAAAAGAAGAATCAGGTATGGCTAAGGAGAAACTGCTTTTGAAAAGTAGAGATAGATTATGAGCACAAGTTATTTGCAATGTACACGAATGTTTATCAGTGGAGTTGACTCAGAATCAAAATAATTATATAACTAAGAATATTAAAATTAATTATTAAAATAATATTTTAAATAATTATTTGTTATTATTAATATCAAAATATATTAAATCTTACTGTGCTTTCATCACTTTAAAAGTTTGAAACAACTTCTAAGTCATAAGAAAAAGAAAAAGTGTGTACATACTATTGAAATTAAGGCAAGGTATTTCAAAATTTGGGAATGTATTTCTGCTCTTCACCCTACTTTGGAACAGCAAATATTTTTAATTGCCAGCAACAAAAATGTTCATAATACAGAGAAACATCTTCCTTTCACATCCGTTGCTGAGTGACTTTAGAAAAGCCTCAGCCCCTTGGCTTTTTCTTCCCTTTGTGCTTTGTATCATTCCTTTCCTACCTTGGAAGCCCTTGAGTGCAATGTTTTCTTGTGTGAAAGAGAGGGCATAAAGAGAGTCCCATTTAGGTGCGCCTTTAGGCTGTACCATAATACGTACAATTAATCTAGTCAAAATTTACTTGGACTTCTGTGTGAAACCAACTTTGATATGGAAGCCTTTTTTCTGAGGATTGGTATATCACAATATATGTGGGACACAATAGATACATTGTGCATATAGTCATACGTCCTATCATGTATCATCACATCATCGCATAAACTAGTTGCTTTTCTGTAGCTAACTGTACAAAAGTTGACATCTTTGCTAGGTTGTGTAATAGTTAAACATTAAACATATTCAATGACATCAAATTCTATTGAAGCTTTACCAGGTGATGCTGTCCTTACTGTTCTAAGTAATATAATTTTTTTTTGGTGGAAATTTTGCAATTTAAATACACATACAAGTAAAATAAAAAGGAGGCCTGATTAGGTTACTGAGGTTAATTTTTAGGTAATTGGTAAAAAAAATATATATAAAGTGCAAGAAATATACTTTTGATTGTAAGGACAGTTGGAAAATAAAGCTTCTGTTTCCAAATTCAGTCTGTTTTAAGGGATTATGTCCTTCTGACCATTCTCTTCTCACTCTAATGAAACTTACATGTACTGTATATGACCCAGAAGCCAGTTAAATTCAGATTAAGTTGGTTAAAATCAATCTCCTGGTAAATTTCACTGAGGATCCTGTAATATAAAGATCATAACAAAGCTATGCATTAGTAAATCAAAATAAGATATGTGATGATGCAAAAAGGGATTTGAGAAGAGACAGTAAAAATGAAAGGGAAGTTCAATAAAGGAATATAAATGCGGGAGAATGCTTATAATTAAGATGCTCTCCATCTTAACTCTTCCTATCAAACCCAAAAGATTTTTAGCTACTTTTCAACAAATATTTTGGTAGCACTCCTTTTGCAGATACGAAACAGTAACAAGGGTTATTGTCCATATACGTTGGCACTGTAAAATAAGATTTTTTTGTCTGTTAGGCTAGCAGCCATGGCTCTAAGCTGGAGCATCTACAAACCGTATTCTGTCTTGCTGTTTAATAATATGCAAAGGAAGCTGAAAGGCTCTGTAGGAACCAGGCCTAAGGCTGAGCTCCCTACCCATTGTATCCAAATGTGCTGAACCATATAGATGCTGTGACCTGGTCTTGTAAGAATTGATCATCCTTCAATTACTCTTTGGCGCCTCTGCACACTGAATACAGATAATAATTCCTATTACATGTCTACATCTATTTGTTTCCATGGGGTTGATGGTTTCAGACATGGAAGGTTTGAAAAGAAGACGACCTGCTTGATGGATGCACAAGGACTTTCCCTGCGGTCACCGGGACTTTTTCCATTGATTTGACGGGGAGTTTTGTTCAGCACTACTGTTTGCAGAGACCAAATCAGAGGAGAAGGAAAGACTGGTTTTTTTACCTGTAACTGGAAAACAAAAATATATTCCCTGGGCTAAGAAGCATGTCTTACAGTTTCATTCACTTCTTAGGTTTAATGTTAAACAAAAGAAACTTTAGGAGCTTCTTCGTCTGACTTCAGTTTATTCTTTTTTAATGTATTCCCTCTCTTTATTGCTGTTCATTTTCTGTCTTTTCCTCATCTTTTGTACACTTACTAACCAATCAATGTCTCTCTCAAAACTTCCCTAGAAGATTGACTTTTTACAATAATTTGCTATAATCACCCATCTTAGTGATACACTGCAGAAGGCACAATAGCTCCAAAACCAGGCAGACAATTGGTGCTTATTTTCAGACAATTTTCATTTATGTGATTTTTCTTTTTTTTCTTCCTTCAAATGCCCGTAAGTAACTACTTGACTCTTTCAAGGTCTCTTCGATGTGACTCTGCCTTAGGAAGATGAATCATTGTTCTGACCTTCAGTTCTCTCTCCTCATTTTGATGAGGCAACTTTCCATTTTGTAAAAGAGAAAGCTGTTTTCAGTTGCAAAATCATTTTATTGTGCCAGTCAAATTGCACAAGTCATAGCAGGATGAATCTCTCTGATTTACCATGAAGGCTAAGGGAACATTTAAAGAATCTTGCTTTGTGTGCTTGTGTATTGGGATTTTCTTGTTCGTTTTTGAAAGTCAGCTCGAAACATTTGCAACACAAATCCTTTTTTGTTTTGGTTTGGTTTTGTATTTTTTCATTAACTAGTCAGGTAATTTTGGTGCAGATAGATAGCTCTTAGCAAGCATTTTAAAGTCCCAAATATGCACAATCATTTCCCTTTGGTAAGAATCAGGTGTTCTGACAAATAGACACGTAGTATTTTCGTGATTTAAGATTAACGGAAAATACAGTTAATGTTTAAAAAAGTGGTCCTTCTGTTGATGGTGCCTACTAGAAAGTACACATATTCCACAGAGAGGATTCTGTAAACTTGCTAATGTTAATAGTATGTGTTATTGCATTGCACTTCTAGCAGTAAAAGGAAAAAAAAAATAATATTAGAATAAACTTCAGATAAATTTGGAGGAAAGAAATGTATCTGTCCTTGTAGATCAAGCAGTATTTAAAGAACAGTTTCTTACAGACTTCTGTGGTTCCTGATATTTTTATTTCCCATTCAAAGACCTTAGAAAAATGTATTTAAGCCTCCATTGCTATTTTAAAGTTCACAGAAATAAAGAAGCCGGGTTAATTTACTCTGATCCTTTTAACCTTTCCGTAATTACAGACTTACCACTGTCCCATAAAAAATCTGAATTATCAAATTTTTATAGTGATTGCCAGTACCACTGTGTTTTGCTTGTTACAATGCTAACAAATTTTGTGCTGTACAGCTTATCAGAGATGTACATACATGTTAGTGTACATAGTTAAATGTACTTGACTTGATTTTTGGCCATCTTTATTTAGGAAACACCTGAATTATGCTGAATTGTTTAGGCAGACTTCAGGTATTTTTCTATCTGGGGAAAAGATGAAAAAGAGTAAGAGCATCTAACTTGCAGGAACCAATACTCATCTGGCCAGTGATATGACTTCAAGCCAGCATAACAGTAATTGCAAGTCAGTTCTGTTGGAGGATTTTTATAAGACTTACTCCAGTTTCATGCAGTTTCCATGTAAAGCTGCATCAGTTGCACTTTTTTGTGACAAGAGCGAAGCAAAGTACTGATCTGGCGTTGTTTAGGTGACAGAAATCTGTTTCAAGGTGAGTTGTAATGAGGAATTAAGTTTTTCCACAGAGAGTATTACATCAAGTGTGTCGAGACAGTATCACCTGTACGTGCACACTGTTTCCTGTGGGTGGTCTCAGCCTGACAGATCTGGTGTACAGGGTCCAACAGGGATGTGTGCGACGTGCGTTGCTACAACACCAGAGAGACGAAGATACCCTGTACGCTTGCCCTAATGATGATTACACAAAAATAGCACCAGGAGGCAAAAGATTGCCTTTGGGATGGCTTCTCAGATGATATTCACAGTGACCACTTTTAGGATATTAAAATGAGTTTTATGATATTTTGTGCTGTTCATGAAGTATTTTTGATTGTCCATGCAGATGTCAAAACGTGAATCTTGGGTTTATTTAATTTAAAAGCCAAACGAACAAATTACAAGTGTCAAATCTGAAGAATTTTAAGTAATTTTCATGATCATTTGGAGTCTATTTCTTGATATTGTGTCTTGAATTGTTGTCCTGGTTTCAGCTGGGATAGAGTTAATTTTCTTCCTAGNGTGGAGTTAAACCACAATTGTCATTATGGTAAATTATTGTGTAAGTTTTGTTTCTTCTGAACTTCCTGTTCCTCTGCAGGTTATTTCTCACTTTCGTAAGTGAGAAACTACTTCTTTCTTCTCTTTTCTCCCCTTCTCTTTCCTGTTTTCCCCTCTTTCCTCTCCTGTTTTAAAGAGGAATGCAAAGTTCTTTAATTAGGGAATAATTCTGGAGAGAGAGACAAACACAATTAGCAAATTGTATTCTATTAAATCACGATTACTGGTTTTTTTTGATTGCAGTGGCTTCAAGATATTTGCTGTTGAAAAGCACCATCCTCATTTATTACAAAGATCTCCAGTAGTGACTTGTTTCCCATATTATTTTCTTTAGTCGCTTTCCTCATAGGGAGCTATTTACAGTGCATTTTAGTAGCTGTGTGATAGGTGGTAAACACAAATGCAGATACCATTCTTTTGCATAGACGTAGTATTCCAGTATTTCAAATTTATGAAACTGGTTTTAAACCACCTTTTTTTGTTCTCATGCTTTAGATTGCCCTAATTTATAGTTCTATTGAGACCTATGTAATAGGCACCTAGTGTGAAGAAACTGTGTTCCTCTGAATCCTGTAGAGCATTTCATATTTTCAGAGAATTCTTCTCATGCGCTTAGTTTTAATTGTTGGCCCCATGTTCCTGATAGAAACAGCACTGCTGTTACTTGAGTGCATTTTATACTTTTTAAAGTTGGGGGAAAATCTGGAAGATTATAAGACAAACAAATGTATTAGTTATTCTGTGCACATGCTTTCTCCCGCAACGTGAAAGCACAAGACTTCATCAAAGAACAAAATCAGAATGCTACTTAATGAAGGAGGAAATGAAATTACAGAGAAATACAAAGTCACTAAACTAGTAAATAACACTTCAAATAATTTATTAGAGAAAACTTTGAAATTGGGCTAATGGTATTTCTTGATAAGGTTTTTAGAATAATGTGTTATTCATATCTTATAGAAAACTTCAATAACAAGAAGGGTTCTGTGTCCTTTATGCCTTTTCTATGTTGTTTGTTTTAATTCTCATTGTCTATTATATCTTTGGATTCTTTAACTTTTTAAAAACCAGCTGCATGAGAAACTCATTTTAGATGTCTTTCTAGTTTAAAATCATTGCTGTCTTACGCTTTAATAATTGTTGATGGTAATTTATTTGGTGCTTGCACATAGACCCTCTGGATTTGGTGCTTTATGAATGTTTCTAAAAGTTAAATGGATCAATTTTACCTTTTTTCATTATTTTAATTGGATCATATGAACTTCCTTCCTTCTATGGACCATAATCTTCACACACGCTGGGTTTTTTCTGTTTTCTCAGTTTGGGAGTATAAATCCAGATGCTAGCATACACCACATCATTAAAATTGACTTAACGATCATTGCCTTTCAGATCCAGATGACAGGACATTAAGAGAAGATGGAGCATCTTACTATTTCAAGCCCTTCCTTCCCCTTCAAACACTTCAGCTGATGGCACTCTGTTTGCATAACGGAGTCACCACATCCTGGAAAGAGATTGTAGCTCCCCTGTTTTATCTGCCAGTAACACCACTGTCCCTGATCCCAATCTCATATCGGGGAAAGAATCAGACCTGTTGCACTGACTGTCCTGGTTGCTGCACCAGACTGTAGTTACTTCTTTGGGAAGATGCCGGACATGCTAGGCTCTTGAACTGATGTAGGAATCCCAATACCTTTCAAGTGTAGATTGGAAGTGAACTTACACAATACTTAGTTTAATTTCTTAAGCAATATATTATAACACCTTGCCACGTGGTTGTCTGTGTCTGAAGGCAACTCTGAGGAGTGGGTAGAGCTCGCTGTGAAAAGAGCCCCATCTCTAGGTTTGAGAGAGAAACAGCTTTTCCCCGCTCCCCCATTTCTTCGGAGGGGAAGGCTTTTCTTGCGTCTTGGAAAGTATCAGTAGTGCAGCCACTCTCTTTCCTTCTTATGCTTGCTATATATGTGAATGCTTGCTAAATAGCGAAATAATGATGTGAATTGTTAGATTGTTAAACTGGTTGGGCCTGGTACAGCATGCCATGGTTAATGTCTCTTATGAGCTCTGAAGAAGGGCATCTTTGTATTCCTGCAGTAGATTTTAGGGATTATCTCTAAACCTCTTCAATTTCTGCTGTATCCCTAGCATGGTTTTCTAAGCAGCTAAGACATACGGTTCTCCTATACTCCCAAAGCTTTTAAACCTGTTGGCTAATTCCATTCAAATTTGACAGTTTCAGTGACATTCAGTCCCCATATGTTCTGTGCAAAAATTGGTGGTTGGTCAGAGGGTAGAGACGGAATGAGTGCTGCGGTGGGAGAGGCAGGCAGAGCTCAGTTTGTGTGGGGGCTGTAACTGTGGGTGCCAGCCAGTGTGTCCACAGCCCTGTCTGCGTGCTGTAGGGTGGCCGCTGCCTGCTGTGTCTTCAACTTGTAGTTGTATCTCTGGAAATGTTAATTAATTAGGAGTCTTCACAAATCAGGTGTTAAGCAAGATTATAGAAGAATGTGTTTCTTTTTGAGTGTTCAGGTCTGTATTTCAATTGTGGACCTGTTGTGAGTAGGTACAATGAAACTGTACTTTTTTCAGTGTTACCTAGATCACTGATTTTCTTCCAAATTCACCAGCCAATCCATTCATTTTATTTTTTCCTGTGTTACTTTGAGGCGTAGATGCATGAATAGTTACATATATCTCAATCTGTGTAAACACTGAAATGCTCATGCTCTATCATTACAGGGCAGTAAGAAAGTCAACAGTATATCCCTGTGGAGATTGTGTGATCCTTGCAGTAAGATTAGACTTTTCGTATTAGAGTTTCTCACTGTACTCGTAGTTATCCTGAGCTGAATTCTTACCTCCTGCTCAATATACCCTCCCTTGAAAAATTGTAAGAACAAAATCCAGAGGAGTATGTTTTTTCTTTCTTTTGTCCAAATTATCTCAGGAAAGAGGGTTTCCTTGGGATTTAGGTATAGTCAAACCAACAGTCTTCAGAGGAACCCTTGATACCTGGGTGTCTCGTTAGGTGATCCTTACCTGTCACAGGAGATTGGCTTCCAAAGTTTCCTTTCTTCTGGAATTGATGACTTTATCATCAATGTCTTCGATTGTCATTGATTTTGGTGGGAACAAGGTTCCAATCTTAAAAAAAAAAAGTAATAGAAGAAAAGTACGTAAAGTTGTGCAAAGATAAAGAAAGACTGTAGGAAAAATCTGGGATATTTTTACATCCTTTTCCATAACAGCCTTCATGAAAACTACTTATCTGACATCCAGATTTTTTTTTTCCAACAGACAAAAATTTCCAGTCAAAATCTGCAAATCCCCCCCGGTGTCTTCTCAGAGTGAGGTTTCTGTGCAAAAATTATCACCCAGAGCCCTCAAAACTCCCACAAGGAGTTAGGTATAGAACTTTTATATTTTTCTAGTAAATTGCTGGCTCTCTACTATCTTATTTTTTATGAATTTATATTTTTCATTCTTCCTTCTGTGAAACTAATGCCACTAAAATCTGGAGGGAAGGAGGGGAGCTGTAGCAGGTGGTAGATAATGTTGAAGAGAACAAAGCCCCTTTAATTTCTGCTAGGTTACTTAGCCATCCATCATTAGATGCGTTCCATTTGGATTTAGGAAATACTGTTTGTGCTTTGTTAAGTAATTACTTGATCACAGCCCAGAGACATAACTTTTAATGTTTCGTTTGGTGCTATTCCAGTTGAAAGAGAGATAACTTGGTTTAAGTGGAAGCTGAGAGGTTAAAAAAATCCCAGTAGTTAGAGATAATAATTACTGAATACTGTTCTTTTCCTGCAAGAATGTTGGAAGTTACCCTGAGTATGCAAAAAAAAAGTTTCAAAGTCTGGTGCATCTAATGCATTGTGATGTTTCTGCTCTTGGTAGTGACCCATAACAAATCTCTCAGTTTGGTTGCATAGATATTTATAGGACTAATATTGCTGCCTGACCTGTGACGAATTTTGCATCTAGTAACATTTGTGAAAAGAATCAATGAATACTTTTGTTTTGTACCTGATGACTCGCCATTTCTGGGGTTCCAAGCAGCAATGCTGGTTGCTAATCTTACACCCATTTTCTATCAAAAGAAGTGTAAAAATAGCTAAAATAAAATCATCCCCCAAATCTGGTTCAAATCACACACATTTGCTGAGGTAAGAAAGACAACCATTTGCAAAGGCAGAATCTCCAGCTTCCAGTGAATTTTAGTTGTCAAGCTACCTCTAGCCTTTTAGAAAAGGTATTCTGAAAAGAAGTGTGACTTACTGGGGAGTGTTCTTATCTTCTTAAGGCGTTGTCCTGCCACCAGGAGATCTGGGTGCAGTGGCTAACCTTGGAAAGGTTTGGGGATGATGTAACATGTTTTAGATCACAGTCTGACCTCATCTATCAAGCTTTTTACCTTCTTCGGGAATGAAGGGTCTCCTAAATAGCACTATTTGTAGAATGCCTAATGTATTTGAAGAATGCCTTACCTGATGGGCTAATATCTACATTAGCATGTGCAGCCTAATAAAACTAGTAATATAAGTCAAATAGCAAACCATAAGAAAATATGAGCTACATCGATGAAACAGTTTCCTCCTGTGTAATTGAAAATCAGGCTCTATCAAGTCAGTAGCAATGCACCCTATTTGCGGAACTGTAATGGAACCTAACTGTATTGCCATACTTACAATCTGAATTAATCATATGCCTCTTTACTTCCAGTTTAGTTCTAGCTCAGTCTGTTAAAAGGCCTAGACTTTTTCTTCTCTGAGCAAAGACAACTGAAAACAGTTTTGAAGGCAAAACTGAAATTCTATTGGTATGTAATTGAGTTTCTTGTATGTTTGCTTCCCGTTCCTTTTGACAATCCTTTTAGGTGTAAAAGAATGTTGCATGTCTGCTATTACTCTGATGTAAGGAGAAGGATGCTTTCTATCTAGGATAATTCATTACTACCTCGTGGAGTTGCATCAAAAAAACCCCGCCTTTTCCTCCCATGGCATATGTCTAAAAAGAAAGTGACTGAAGTTTGAGGGAGTGAAGGCCATCACTTGCTTACATGCTGTGCTGATGGGCCCACAGAAGTATCTCATGGGTATTTAGATAACTTTGGCTGTTGCAATTTATTGGGAAAAAATATCAGGAGAGATCTCAGAGGCTTACTCTTAATGTTGCTTTTATTTCATTTGAAGTCTGATGGAGGAGCTGAGCGTAAATAATTAAATACTAATGATGCCAAACTCCTCCCTCTGTAAAACAGACACAGCACTGAGCTCACGTCTGGTAGCAATGACGTTTAGAAGAGAGGTACTTCATAGGCTGTGCTGGGACCTTCACTATCAGCTGTGTGCAAAGAAATTATTAACTTACTTGAAATGTGTTAGCTTCTTGAATGTTGATATGCAGAGGTGTTGATATGGAGAATTACATTTTCTGTCCACACTCACAGAGCCTGTCAAACTGAGCTGGGTAGTGTCATGATTCTGTAGAGGCACCAGACTTTGTTCCATGCTGACTTACTAGGCAAGAAGAAAGGCAGTGGAATTTATTTACAGCACTCTGCCGGAGTCTTTGTCCAAAGCCATGCTCTGGTCCTATCAAGTAGTGATGTTCTTATGTGGACATGTACATTTATGAAATCTATATACACCTGCTCCTCCTGTCAGAGGTTATGTTTTGCAGTCTCCTTTTGGGAAAGTTTGATTCCAGGCGGGGATTAAATTTGCTAAATAGAAAATACATGGCCTCCATCCTGAGTTTTAAGCATTAAATCCCATGAGGTGTTTGTGTAATGAACATTTCAAGTTAAACATGTTCGTTCTTTCCTATTTTTAATGTACTTTAGTTTGTTGGGCATCAGGAATGGAAAAGGTGTGCAAATGCCACACATATAACGTGAATGTGTATTTGCCATGATGATGTGCTGGACCTCTCTCTTGAAGTAATAGGATATACATGAATTTGGTGCACAATGGAGCGTGAATTTTTTATGTTCCTCTAAGCAGCAGTTTTAATTTTTACTATTTTAAACTACTGCTTAAATTAGCAACATTTGGTGGGAGTGGTCTTACAATAGTTTGAGGATGATGAAATCAGCCCTCCTGGGTATTCTCTCTAGTTCAGATACTGGCTTAATGTGTGAACTGTTAAACTGCTTAATCTCTCTTACATATCCATTTTTCTGATTCTAAAGCAAGGGATCCAATAATCACCTCTGTGGAAGAGCTGTGCCTCTCTAATGAGGGTTTTCCAACAGTTATTATAGGCTTTTGGTACACACTGAATATTTTTGTGCCTACTTAAATGCCCAAGAGTTGACTGATTTTTCTTATTATTTTCACAAGTTAAAAAATCCTCACTCAAAAATACCACAGGTTCTCCCACACACAAAATACTAGCTATACGAAGAAACAGTACAGAACAAAACTGTAAAAGGAGCATAATAGCTTTGCAATATGCAGTGACACATCTCTTCTTAATGGCATCAGCCTACGAAGTGTCCTGAGTTTCAGTAGCTTCTTTCTTTGTGGTCTTAGTCTTTCAGATACTGTGATAACACTCGAAAAATTTGTTGAAGCGTGTCAAGAGCCTCATCTCCTTTTCATACCTTCCTGAAGTTCCTTGGCTCAAATTAAAACAGAGAATCTGTGAGAACATTAGAGGCTCAGAAAGATATCTGTTGGCTTATTTAAGCCTATTGTTTTCCCCTGGTGTAAAAACAGTTTTATTTTAATTTTTTTTATTCCTTGGTCTTTTTTTTTTTCTTTAATAGTACAAATCCAGAGCAGAGGAACTCAAAAAAACAGAAACCTGTTTGTCACTTGGGACCAGGTGTTCATGTGAGTTTCAAAGCATTTAATACATTGCTTGCAAATGTTAGTTAAGACAGAAGATTGCTTTGATTAAATAGGTTTTCAGACTGCTGCTGTTTGTAGCCCTGCTGGTGATAAATGATGGGAACAGTGTTTGATAAAAATTATCAAAGAACTAATTTATGGATTTCTGCTAAATTCTGCTGAGGTAGTGAGGTGTGCAGACGTGGTGGGAATCTGGCCTTTGTTTGTTCATAAACAGTGGCTTAAAGGTCAGCCCTTGAGGACCTAGTGATACTATTCCTTGAACAACAGCTGTATATTTTTGTATATTTGTAGTAATACAATAATTTTTATTGTTTCAGAAACTTCCCTTTGGTTATTAAGATACAGCAAAATCCACAGTATCATCAGGAAACCCAGATTGTGGACATTATAGGAACTGGAGCTCATTTTCCTATGTGGAGAAGAGGGAAGAATTAATTTTCTCTTGTTGGTCCAAATAAATTTTCCTGGCACTTTCTCATGTCCCCATCAGATGCACTGCGTATCTTGCAAAGGCCTCTTCCACAGTTAAAGGTGTTTAATAAGGATATGAAGATGGGACAATCCTGATCAGGATTTTTAAGGCAGCTCCTCCGTGAACATTTACTTTGTTCCTTTTCTTGCATGGAACTGAAAACTACTTTATTTGGTGAAAGTTGCCAGGTTTTCTGAGGGAAATTCTCTTTATTTTAAGTGGTTGATATTGGCAATTGTAGAAGAGGATTTACTTTCAACCTTTGATATCTTGGTGAAATTCCAAGTGGTCATGGTGTGATAAATGTGAAATCTTGGGTGTCCATTGACTGTTGCCCTGTATAAAACTAAATGCATATCCCAAAATCTTACAGTGTACCGAGGAGTAGTGGAATATGCAGAGATTTGCAAAAGTACAGCAATTGCGCCTAAGTCAATTAAAAGTGGTTAATTTTAAGTAAGTTTTACATGGTTGCATTGATTGGATACATTCACATAAATCACAGGAAAAAATACAAGCCAGCCACTGTTAGCATTTTATGCTTAACTGCAATAAATAGTCATTATTTGTCTACCAAGGGGTCAGTCAAATGAAGACAGGACCCCAGGGTAATAAAATAAAGTGCTGCTGGTGAACATCAGGACAGTACAAGTTTTATCCAGGACACCTTTTACTTTCTCTGTCTTTCTAGGTTTGGAGTTAATCTATGAAAGGATAGTGCTTTGCATTAATTAGGTTGCCGTCTAGAGCTGTGTCATGAAATTTGCAGAGCAATTGAAGTTAATGAGTTTTCTCACAAATGCAGCTGTGTCCTCCTTTACACTACCATTGGTACAGTCTAGCCACGAGCAGGCAGTGGAATCAGAAGCCAAGGGAATTACTTCCTTTGTAGTAAATAAGTAACGGCAGGTGCTTGCATATAAAATATGTGATACATATGTGTGTGTATATATATATAGATGATGTGTGTGTATATACACATTGAAAATACTATTTTATACATATGAAACATATGTATTTTAAAATGTCTGCCATTACTGTTTATATGTAAGTATGTATACCTGCACAGTGAATCAGAGAAAAGGACATTTTATTTATTCAGTAGCTGCACTCAAGTAATAAAGCAATTTTGTAGGTCAAGAATAGTATTTTGTAGGTACTGATTTTTCCTTCTGGCCTCATTACTATTGTACCTTGTTAAAACTATAGAACTTGTGGTTTTAGAAAAAATTGTCTTACCAAAATGTTTCAGAAGATTCCATGGTTTAATTGTAACTTTTCTAGCTGCTATTAATAATAGTGTGTAAAATGAAGCATGTAAATATTTTTTTCGGTACTGGACTCTACATTTTCAAGGAAAATAAATTATATGTCACATGAGATAGTATTAAAAATGCAAGTTGTTTCTTTAGTAAGTGATGTAAAGGACAGGTGTCTTATTCTAAATATTGCAAACATTTTAATAACCATGTGAAATCGTGTAATTTGTTATTACCTTAGCCTGTTCATTGGAAAACAAGTAATATAAAAAAAATTAAATCAAATTTCTTATAAAACAAATGACAGGAAATTTCTTTTAAAAGCTCACAAAAGGAGATCTACTTAAACAAAGCAAGTGTAATTCTAGAACATGCAATTCGAAGGGGAGAACATAGGTTTAATTATGGACTTAGCTGTCTCTGGTAGTAGTTCACTTTAGAATATATCAGCATGTTACAAAATATCTTGTAGAAAAATGGAAAGAGTGGTAATTACACCGATTCCAGATTTTAAAAAGGAAAAAGGAGGTGTGGGTTAGGGAGGCTACAAAATGTAGTCAGTTTAGGAAAGCTCAGTTAAATTATATGACATCTTAAATGTTGCAGGTAACATCTTTTGAAGTTAGTGTTTCCAGCCTAATGCAGATAATACGATAATGAGACATTTATGGAGATTATATTTTAAAAGTTACAAATGTACTACTTCTAGCCTGCAAGATTGCACACAAAAACAGCGGGGTCATTCAGGAAATAATTAGACATGTTCATAGTGTAGAAGAGAAGGAATTGAACTTTGCTGGGCTTAATGGCTTTTCCTTGTGTCCTAAAGGCTTTTTATGTCCTTTTTGAAAGTAATTCTCCCTTCTATAGTGCAGTTACACTGCGGTTTTAAAATGTGGTCTTCATCTCCTCTGTCACAGGACCAAAATTTCATGTTTTCAAATCCTTCTTAGTCCTGTAGGTCCTTTTGAAAGACAGAGTTATTTGATGTGCCCAATCAGCTGCAAAGAGGCAGGGAGTTTGCCAGGTAAGATTTTTGCCATCAGCTCATACCTCAAGTGGTGTAACCTGGCGTGAAGTCCTTCACGTGTGGGAGCCCCACCTTGTTACACAAATTCATCTGTTCCTCTGACTTGTTTACTTAGCTCTGCAAACACATGATGCAGTTTTAATTTCCCATCAGAAAGTTATTGCATGACTTAGAAAACTGAATTTCTTTCAGAAAAAAAACAAGAGGTCAGAGTTAGAAAAGTTTGTTAGAAGTCTTCCTCAATAGACTGGAGAAATAAAGTTGATGCAGAGAGTATAAAAGGTAGAGAGAGGTGTTGTAATAATCTAATGTGTAAGTGCTGGACTTTTCATTGACTTGGTATTTGGATCTGGTCATATGTGAAGATTATGGAGATAATGGAATGTGACACAGATGGAAAAATAGAGAAAAGATGAGGAAATTAAGAAAGGAAAGCATCAGAGAAGAACAGAAAAAGCATGTATTGCAGCAAATAGAGATACGTTTGAAGAGGATGCTAGTAACGATGGATGCCTCTTGTTCTGTGATTGTCAGTGAAGGACTTAAAGCAGAATTGGGCCAGACCTTAGACCATGACTGAGAGTGGCATGGGTTGGGTTTTGATGAGAGCGGGGTGAAGAACTTATTGCACGATAACATGGAGGTCATCATTATAGTTTCATAAATTATGCAGATACCTTTAAAGTAAAATAGTAAGGCACGTGGATAGGAGTTTTTCTGGTGTTTTTAATTTTTTATGTTTTTTTTCTCTTGACACTAACTAGGAGTAGCTACCTATGTCACTGCGGTGAAAGGTATCTATAAATTCTCCCAAATCATAAAGAGGATATAAAGCATACTGCCTTCTCACCTGCTGTCCCTTACTGCTAGGACAGTCTTTTCAACCCTAGCATTTGCCATCAGTTCTAAGACCTTACTTATTTTGAACCCTGCTTTTTCTTCTATGCATCTTGAAGATTTTGTTTTCTCCAGTTCTCTACATCTTATTTCCTCTCACAAATTAATTATCAATTTTCTACTATTTTCCCAAATAGACCCTCAAAACCCATCTGTTGTTCTTGTTCTTCTCTGGATCTTTTCTTTGCTCGTGGTGCCTTGTCCACGGCTGTTCTTAGGAGCCTGTTTTTAACATGGAAGAAAGTGGCTTAATGCTGCCTTTCAGGTGATTTCTTAACTCCTCCTGACCTCACTTAGAGGTGAGCACTTACAGATTTGTAGTGATGGAGTCCAAACTGTCCTCTTTGATGATCTCACCTGATCTCCAGTATGTCACATTTCATCCTCTGTAACTGAATATCCTTTCCCCCTCACCCACCTAAGCATATCTTCTCAAAAGACATTCAGTTTAGATTCACAAACATCCCAGACACTTTCTTGGTCTCTTGCTGTTTGACTTTTTAAAATGTGTGTTTATTTTCCAAGATGAATTTATCTGAATATATCTTGCTGTCACAGTTTCTCTCTAATGCGCTGTTCCATTCGGTAATAAAGATGTAGCCCCTGACCCTCTTTAGTAGCTGACGGAGCGTATTGAAACAGCAGTTGAGGCCTTTTGCTACAGATTCAGAGTGGTAAATCTGTGATTTGTCCCAGTTACTTCCTGACCACCAGTCAAAATCAGATATTGGGATATAATGTTATGTTGTTCATGTTCTCATAGCGAAAAACTGATGTTGTTGAGTGGGATAGTTTCAGTCTTACACTTACTAATCATCTCTCAACCTTTTTGAGAAGATTAACAGATACGTGTTTTTAGTGTAGTGAACGGCAGAGTTAGAAAACATAAGATTACATCTATGGGATTAGTTTTTTCAGCTATGGTGCTTTCTTATCTGTCAAGATATAAGCTTTGTTCTGTAAAATCTATTTCCTATGAAAACCATGTTTGCTTGTCCTTTGTTCATCATCCTGTAATTTTTATAAGATTCAATCAAATGCCGTCTTTTCCATAATTTTGAATGGAACTACAGTAAAATTCCCTTAGCCTGAGATTTCAGGCCATTTCTTTCAACTTTCTGAATATTTACTTGAAATTTAGCAGTCTGTAATTTTCTTAATGCTGTAGTCCAATTTACCATAAAAACAAAAGGGAAAAAAAAAAAAAAAGTAATCTGTAATAAAGATTTGAGAAGTCTTGAGTTCACATTATCCAAACCAGGTGATTTTAAAATCTTGACCCTATTTGATATGGTGTAATGTTTACACTATTTATGCACTGTCCTTCTTACCAAAGACAGAATGGAAATAATGATGGAATAAATATTGTATTAATAATTTTTAACAATATATTATTTTGATAGAATAATTCTTCTTGTTATTTTCTATTTCTATTGTTAATGCTTCTCTTCCACCTAGAATACTCAGAACCCAAACATTTTTAATTCTTGCAGTGATTCATTTTCTTTTTTGTCTTTCCTGTATTTTCTAAATGTATCTTCCCCTGTTTCTTATGAATTGCTTCAGGGAATCTCTTACTTCTTCTCACACTTCACCTTTCTTGTTCATGAAATTTGGGGTTAAGAACATCTAAAAATCTCTTTCTACTCCCCAATTTCAATTAATATTTCACTATCTAATTTTCTTGCTTATAATGTTCCTCCATTCAGATGATTATGTTTTATCCAGGATGTCTAGTAATTGTTTGCATTGGATGTAATCTGTGATCAGTTTTCCCTGGGTAAAGTATTTATTGCCAGAAACTAGAAGTAAATTTGAAGCCCAGAATAAAGCTATGCTCTAACTGCAGTATCCTTTGTTTTAAAACTTTGACATCTATAATTTTCCAAAACAAATGGCATTTCTTTTCCTGGATGCATAAGACTTAGTCTGTGTATTGCAAACTGAACCTACCCATAGGAAAATGTTTTTTCCAAACATTTAAAATGTTCTCTTTTTAGATTTAGTGCTATTTAAATCATATGTGACTGATTTTTCTTCCCTATGCTGTATTAAGGCTGAAATTCACCTTCAGATGTGTTTCACAAGACACCATTTTACTTCCACTTCTGAGAATCTCCTTTGCTTTCTCTGTCCAATAATCAGACTATTAATCCCTTAATTCCCATATCTCTGTTTCACCCTGGTTTTGCCCTGGTGATGCTTTTCTCTCCTTTGAGGTCCCTGCAGTCCCTTTGGAGCTGACCACACTGGTGTGCGTGGAGGTGCTTCACGCTTAATGCTCAGAAGTCTCTGGGGACATTTTACACAGCTGGTGGTGGACCTCTGGGATACTAGTTACAGAGCCCAGTTTATACCAGGGGCCTGAGACACTGAGCCCTGTATGTCGGTGCCTTATAGCAGCACTGCTTATGTGGACATTTCAGGCCTGCTGCTCTCAAGACTTGCTGAGGCATTGCTACTCCTCTTTCCAACCATTCCTACAATGAAGAAATAGCTTTGAATAAGATTACTTGAATATGATTTTTTTTCTTGTCATTCCTACCTTCTGTCAGTGACCAGTAAGTCATTTCCTTGCTCTGGGAATCCAGTATTCCCTCAAGAAAGGAGAACTTGTCTACCAATTGCAAGCAGTTCTTCATTTGTGTTCTAGCTGTTCAGTGCGATTGTCTTCCATGTTCTTGGGTGAAAGAACTACAAATGAAGCTCACCAGCAGATGAGCAGGCTGAAGATCTGTGAAAAACTTCTACTCAACATTTAGAGGTAGAATAGCACAGTAATGGGTATGATCAGATACTTAAAACATGCACTTTAAAAAACGAAACTGGCAAAAAATTACTTTATTCTAGCTAATCCATGTTGACACTAGAGACAGTCTCTAATTGTTTTGTAGAGGAATTATTAATTTCTTG